>JADBJO010009488.1:36057-43267 GCA_016801955.1 Conus betulinus | reverse complement strand
TTCAGGGCTACAAAATCAATCAAATAACCTTGATAAAATACCAGCTTCTCTAGGACTTAAAGTGAACTTAAAGAAAACAGAAAAGGTGGACATTTATCTTTAGAAAAGGTGGACATTTATCAAAAGTAGAACAATGGTTCTATCAGGGAAAACAGGTTGGGGTTGTTAACAGTTATATGTACTTGGGATTTACTTTAACCACAAAACTATCACACAACATTGCACTCAACAAATAAGCAGGTAGGGCTAAAGCCAAAATTGTAGAAATGATAAAACAATGTGGAGTTTGGGAACAATGGATAGAAGGTTTTTTTTTTAAATAAACTTTTTGATGCACAAGTGAAACCTATGCTTTTATATGCAGCAGAAGTCTGAGGACAGTCTCATCTACATGTAACAGAATTATCTCACTGTGTTGCATGCAAACACTTTTAAATGTTTGCCCGGATACCCCAAATACAATGGTATACGGTGAGCTAGGAAGATATCCTTTGTATATAGATGGTGCAATAAAAATATATGCTCCACTGGTTCAAATCGCAAAACCTAAACTACCAAAACAAGCATATGAAATGGAAAAAAACAAAATTATTTCAATGTACTAGAAATCGGAGCGTACAAACAAATTGGGTATCTTCGATGAAACATTGTTTGGATACTTATGGCTTTCTTTTGTTTGGTTAAATGGTGGAGTGAATTATGAGAAACTGTGTTTTATGTGAACTTAAACGACGCATGATTGACTGTTACAGACAAAATTGGGACAGTAAATATATAACTGATATTACAATTCCTAAATTTCGCAAAGTGTTCGTGAGATCCCGACTTGGTATTAGTGATTTGAATGTCCATCAAAGATATAGACTAAACTCCAAAAAACTGTCCATTCTGTAATCAAATCGAGGACGAAATATATTTTTGATTGTTTGTCCATCCTATAAAAATCTAAGAGATAAATACATTTCGCCTCATACTAGAAATGGCATGAAGTGTCATTGCAAAATGAAAAGAGATTTATAACTCGCTCTGTGGCTTTGTTCATTTTAAAGCACTAAAACGAACGAAGAGAGGAACTGTTATCAGTAAACACAAACATGCCAGCGTAATTTCAGGAAGACCATTTCGTTATGCAAACTGTTTTCTTTTATCATTTTCAGTATATGCGCCAAGCACGTGCGTGTTCTACTTTGTTCTTGACCTCATTGCAGATAGGTCGGGCCTTTGCAATTAAACTATACGTATATTTAAGTTGAGTTGAGTTGAGTTGAGTTGAATGATTACTAAAACCAGTGTAGATAGCCAAGTCCTGTTGGGTATTACCAGACTAACCAAGGTGGGCTGTGTCATGTCTGACAGGACCTTGAAACCGACCTGATGTAAATAAAATTCAGCGAGAAACTTCGAACAATGGCATTTTAAAGCATTTGTATCATCATTTACGCCGTTAATAAACACAATCCATTCCTCTAAGGACAAAAGTACACAAGTTCAATCACATCTTACAGGAAAATACAGCAAGTGTTTCATGAAAATGTCAGCTTTCCAGTGGACGTTTTATACACTGCAGTTTTTCATGTGGAGCAAACGAAGATTCTTCTTCACCTTTAACAAATATGAGTGTGTAAGAAAAACATATTGGCAGTATGGGCGAAAACAACCAGACATATAAACAATTTTGCTTTCCAGAGAGAAAAGGGGATGATTTCTGGTTTGATGGACTTCGAATACTTCATCGTCTGCTCCTGCTCAAATGTTTAATTTTATCTTTCCCGCACTGTTATCACTTTGTTTTAAAGTTTTGCATTGAAGTCTCAGACAAGAATCGCTATTTAAGATTGAAAAAAAATCAGCAGCATTTCTTTTTCTTTCTTCTTTCTTCTTTCTTGTGACATGTATTATCTGGCATCAAATCAGAATGTAATTCCATCCATTTTAAAAGTTTGCGTTCTTTGATTTTTCTCTGCTTTTCCACCAGGGTGTTGAACGTGTACATAAAGGGATTAACAGCAGAGTTTAAAGGAAGCACAAATATTGCTAGGGCCACATTCACTTGTCCAGAGATGGGAATACTGCCAAAGCCAACAACATACCACACAGTCCAACGGGAAACAGCAGCACATGAAATCTGTTAGTGCAATGCTGATCAACCGCCGAGCAATGGTTATATCTTGTGACATTTTTGTGGTATTAATTTTCAAAGCATTCTTTTGCACTGACCAGTAAATGAAGGCCTGCCCCAGAGAGAGATGAATACAAACAGAATAAAGTTAAGAACAATTAAAAAACACCAACAGCGTAAATTTTTCCTTTAAACGCTTTCACTGTAACAGGTAGTGGAATACAGATACCTGTCTGGCTATAAAACTCCCAGTGTGACATCCATGGCAGTAAAGGCAATGAGGCAAGGAACCAGCCAACCAGCCAGATCAACAGACAGACCCATGACCCCGTAGTTCGCTTGAAACGGAAGGTGCTGAACGGAAAGCAGAGGACAATAAAACGATCTAAAGTAATGAGGCAGATGATCAGAGCTGATACTTCACTGGACAGCAAAGACAGGAAGCCAGCCACTTTACAGGTCACGCTGGACTTCCACGCCTCGTCATGATGAAGATATTTGCCACGGAACTGTTCATCAGCCACTCCTATGACAGCCATGTAAACCCCCCATCAGAAAGTCAGCCATGGTCAGACTGGTGACGAACACACTGAAACCACTTGAGGTCGTGCTTCTCATACACAGACGTGCACAGAAACAGAAGATGTTGCCAGACACCGACAGACAGGTCATCAGCCACAGAAACACTCGGTATGACCAGGACCGCAGCAAGTCTTCACACGACGACATTGCATCCTTTGGGGCATGACAGTGTGACACATCAAAGTCATAGGGGAGTATTTCTCCACAGCATAGTTTATGGTTTTCTGTTGATATGAAGCGTAAGTAGGAAAGCCCTTTGAAAATGTCTGGTGGAAAGGTTTCCACAGGACTGCCTTTTAAGTCTAGTTCTGTCAGCAGGGGTGTGAACCTAAAACCAGATTCTCCGATAGTATTAATGTTAGTAAGAGATAAATTCAGTTTTTTTAATCGTGGAAATTGCACTAGAACTTTGGAGTCAAACACTGTCAGTGCTGTATGTGACAGATCCATAACTGTGAGCAGTTTGTGTTGGAAAATAGAAAACTCTTCGTGATAAACCGATGTTATAGGATTGTTACGCAAGAGGACGGCCTGCATGTTAACTAAATGCAGAAAGCAAGACATGTTGATTTGGTGGAGTTCGTTGCCACTGAGGTCAAGAAGCTTCAAGTTTAACCATTTCATTTCAGTTAAGGTAACCAGAGAACAATTTGCGAGAATTAAATGTATAAGATAGACGTTACTTTTTGTTTCAGCTGGTGTCATACCAGTACTCGTGGCATCTAATGATCGGAGCTGGGGGAAAAGCTCAGCATGGAAGCGCTGAAGACATAAGAAACTGTGGCCTTGACAGAGACAGCCATCAGGACAGTTCAGATTGCACCATAGTTCGTCGTCGTGTAATGGACAGTGAGGCCAGTCATCACACATGTGATCCATGTGCAAACATATCACAGAAAACCTGCACCGGAAAAACCCCTGGACATGTCATCTTCTCGCATTCTTGTTCATCACTGTGGTCAATGCAGTCGTACATCCCATTGCATCGCGTGTACAGTGGCAGGCAGTCATTGTGCTCACCATGGCATCGATAGTGACTGTCAGGACATGGTTCACTGGAGTTCATTTGTATAGTGACAAACTTATTGATGCCATCAAAACTGATCAGAGCAGGTGATGGAAAACGTTTGTATACAACATATCGTATTTTGTAGGGCTGACAAAACTTCTCATCTGACTCTCATCCTGACATGGGATATCTGATCACACACACTGTCATAAGGTAAACACTGACCGTTGGAGCATGTGAACGTCTTACTACAACGCTGATGGTGACAGAATGATTCGTCAGTGGATTCCAGACAGTCAGCTGTAAAGTCACACACCAGAGTGTATGGCAGCGTGGTGACACCATCACGGCATGCAAATGTCGGGGTTAATGGCATAAGATTGTTGGGGTTCATCATGTCCATGTGTGTGATTCTTGATGCGAATAATAACAGGGGGATGTACGCTCCTGACTACAGATCTGATAATGGTTGGAACCACACAAGAGGAATGCATAGGTCACGTGACCATCATGACACACCATCAGATGACGTTGTTTCATAGGCAGATGTCTACTGGCCAAGACAATCCCCTTTGGGTAATGTGGGTTTTCTTCAGTTTCGTTTACCATTACTTCACAAAGTAATGCACAGGGATGAACATAGAGCACAGCGAGCATCATCTGTCTAAGCAAAAGTAGTAGAAAGTCCTTTTCACCATCTTGCCTGTCGTAGCGATAAACAAATGTATGATAAAAAACACTGTTCTTACTACAAAAACACTAAACCGGTATATATTAGGCAAAGATAAGTCATTCGAATATAAAACCACTGAACAATTCTCCAATGACCAATGTCTGTTTTGTTTTGTTGGCTAGTACACTGTATGGATCATACAGACACTTTGGAAAACTTAGTGTTCCCCCTATCCTATTCCAGCATTGGTCATCATTTCTTAGGCGCTGTGTTTGCTCACCTTTCGGCAGAGACCAGATGATTTTATAGCAACGGTCACACAAGTCCACCAACCCCCGACACCGGGGAACTGCTGAAGAGGCAGTGTTCTGTTTCATCCCGGCCATCTTCACACTCTGTCTTCAGGTTACAGGCCAGGTGGGGATGAAGAATGGTGTAGTGCTCCACCGAGCAGTTCCAAAGGCCAGAGGACAGTTTCTGGAACGCTTTGTTTCGTGGAAGAAAAGAAAAGAAAAGCTGGAAGCATGCTGTATGGAGTTCTTTAATACACGTCGCCTTGTGAACTGACACAATAATATTTCCTTTCTGTAGTTTGTGAACACTGACGAATGAACTTGAAGAGAGAATGCGTTTCCATGAATATCTTGCACCAGTAAATTGTACACGAATATATCTAGAATTTACAGTAAGTTGTTTGGAACTTAACACAAGTGGATGATTCTCTGGCACAGATATTTCTACCTGTAGGCGAGGGGCGTTGTTCCCACTTCCATTTCTCCCCATTGTGACGTAACCCGCAAATTGTGAGGTCATTACAAGCACCAGGCTTCTGTGTGCTTTGGAGGTGAGTTGATTTAAGGTGCAGAAAAAGAACATTTATCAGGATGAACACATTGGTACAGAGCGGATGTATAGTGCACAGAAGGGAACTGAGCAAGTCACAGGCAATGGGGGGGGGGGGGGGGGGAGTAAGAGCACTACAACATTTACAGGATAGGACGGATATTGGAATTCAGTCAGTCAGTTATGCCTGTCGTTCCTCCCGAAGCATAGGCCGCCGACTACAGTCCGCCAGAGTCCTCGGTCCTGAGCTGCCCTCTCTAGTTGTTTCCAATGTGTCCCATCTTCTTGCTGTCTGCCTCAAGTTTCCATCGCCAGTGTTCCTTGGCCGTCCTCTTTTCCGTTTTCCCTGGGGGTTCCATGATAACGCCTGTCTGGTGATGTTACTGGCTGGCTTCCTCCTCAGGGTGTGCCCAATCCATCCCCATCTTCTGCGCGCGCCGGATCTCATCTTCGGTTGGCAGTTGGTTGGTACGCTGCCACAGGTCTGAGTTGCTGATGGTATTGGGCCAGTGATCTGGAGGATTCTTCTCAGGCAGCTGTTGATGAAGGTCTGCAATTTCCCGGTGGTGATCTGTGTTGTCCTCCATGTCTCGGCTCCATACAGTAGCACTGACTTGACGTTGGAGTGAACAGCCTGATCTTCGTGCGAGTCGATACCACCTTGGAGCTCCATATGTTCTTCAGCAGCAAGTATGCTGCCCTTTGCCTTGCCGATTCTTGCTCTGACGTCTGCGTCTGTGCCACCCTGCTTGTCAATGATGCTGCCCAGATATGTTAAGGCCTCCACTTCTTCCAGCTCGCTTCCATGCAGTGTGACTGGGTCCTCACTTTTCGTGTTGATCTTGGGGATCTTGGTCTTGCCCTCATGGATCTTGAGACCAACTTGTGAAGAGGTGGCTTCCAGCTCTCTTGTCTTGTCCTGCATCTGTTGGTGGCTGTGGGAAAGCAGGGTTAGGTCGTCAGCGAAGGCCAAGTCATCAAGCTGGTCCCATAGTGTCCACTGGATTCCATTTTTTCCTGTGTGCTATTGACTTCTTCATGTCCAGTCCATCACCAGGAGGAAAAGAAAAAGCGACAGGAGACAGCCTTGTCTGACTCCAGTACTCACCCCGAAGCTGTCTGTGAGCTGTCCACCATGGACCACCCGGCAAGTCATTCCTTCGTAGGAGTTCTTGATCAAGGTGACCAGTTATTTGGCACTCCATAATGGCGTAGCAGCTTCCAGAGGATTTTCTCGGTCAACGCTGTCAAACGCTTTCTCATAGTCGACGAAGTTGATGTACAGCGATGAGCTCCACTCTAAAGACTGCTCAACGATGATGCGCAAGGTGGCAATTGGTGGCGTGCGTGCGTGCGTGCGTGTGTGTGTGTGTGTGATGGCAGGGAAGGTAAGACAGAACCAAGAAAGATTACAAAGAATAAGTCAGTCATCGAGACAGCCTGCAATCAAAAGTGAAGCCTCAATAATACATAATCTGCTTCAGAGCGGAACCGTACTGTCTCCCCAGTGTTAATACACTTTATCAAGAAAACTTAAAAAAAAAATGTGAAAGGTCAAAAAACAACATATTACAATAATCATCACAGAAACTGCACTACCAGTGGTGTGAGCAATGTTCACTGGACCTTTCAGTCCAAAGTGTGCGATTATTCATTTTGTGTGAGTATTGTCTTATATTTCTGTGCCTCATGTGGGTATGAAATAAAATAATTTCCTTGTCAAGCAACAGTTGGTAGAATGTTGATGCCTCGTGTGCTATGAGGGGATGGGGGGGGGGGGTGGGGGGTCGTCTTGGAAAGCCTGGTTTCTGGACTTGACAGGGACTCTTGAAGTTTACACTGACTGATTCTCGTGGCTAGGAAGGTGTTTGACAGCTATCAACGTTTCAAGATTGACTTAGAAAATGATGACATATGACAATTTGACAAGATAAGTGATTGCTCGTTCTTCATTTTCGATGCCCTGAGTGCTGTTTATCTTGCC
>JADBJO010009488.1:16057-31057 GCA_016801955.1 Conus betulinus | reverse complement strand
TATCTTTATTCATTTCCAGCGTCTGGCATATGACTGGTGTGATAGCGGTCAATGGAAAACACAAGTCAAACGTTTGAGATATATTAGTGGAGTGCAAAAGATGGAATGCTGTTGTCACAGTGCAGATGAATTGTATTCGCTGTCACCTAAAAAGAATGTGTATATTGTTCATAGAAACAATCCTTTGGTTAAAGTCGTTGGAATTATCTTGACCGTCTTATGCTTGTGGTCACACTAAGACCGAACTGTTCTGGATATGTGATTGATCCGTTTATTGGCGTTGTGGATCTTAGTCAAGAGATAACAGGACCACAGGGGTATTTTATTATGATAAGTATACAAAAGTCATATTCACCTGCATTATGTAGAGAACTATTCTCAATGGGAATGCATTTGAAATTTACATATCGATTAATCAACTCGGTTAAACAAAATATAGAGTGCTTGTGTGTTGACAATTCTTCACCAGCTCTGGTATTCCTCACATCAAGTCTTCACATTGAACGTGTTTCTGAAGTAGCCCATCTATATTCCAATCAGAAACTGTATTATTCTGCTCTGCCTGTGAGTGTCAGCCCCACAAACTGCCTAGTGGATTGTTCAACTGCTCTGTGACACATTATGTTAATTTTCAGGATCATACAGACTGCAACTTGAGGTCTGAGTGTGAAGATGGTAGAGACGAAACAGAGCATTGTCACTTCAGCAGTCCTGGTTGTCAAGGTCTGGTTGCTTCACACAACAAATGTTTCAAACTAGTCGTGGCAAAAGAGCCTGTATTTCTTTCTTTATTGATCACCAATGCGGGGCTGTTGGAGGGAAACTGGCTTCCATAAAAACAAAGCACGAGAAGGATGACTCTTTGCACATCTTCAAACACTATGTCGAATTTAATGTCGGTTTTGGCTTTGTATCAGGCTGGGATGGCATACCTTTCATATACGGTAAATTTCGTAAATGGTCTGACAATACGTTCATCTACAACATAAATCATCTTAGTCTAGACAAAATGTACCGCCATGCAAGAAGAGTAGCAAGATATGGTGTACTTTCTACAATGACCATTCAAACAATGCTACGTAAAAAGACTGGACAATCAGCATTTCTTTGTGAAGGTAAATATCAGTTACCCTCAATTCTTTGTTCTCTTGTGTCGTTTTCTCGTTTACATTTTCCTAAAAGTATTCTCATACCTACTCGTCAGTGTTTATTCATATGTGAACTTAAGCACCTAACACATACAGTTTTTCGTGTCTGAACTCAAAACAAACATCGGTAAAAATAACCCATCCACCGATCCCTACGTTTCATAATCACAGTTACAAATACATGTCTAATGTGGCTGCTTGGGGGTTGATCCTCACAAACAAGAACTACATGTTTATGTGCAATGGTATGGGACTGTCAATACATCACACTTTGGTTTGTGACTTTCGTCAGGACTGTCCAGATGGTAGTGACGAGTCGTTTTGTGACCATGTTCCATGTCATGGTTTCACGTGCTCTAACGGTCAGTGTACGTTGCGTAGTCAACGTTTGCAATGAATATTCCGACTGTCATGACGATTCTGATGAGATCAACTGTCCAGAACAAAAAGCAGTTTATTTTCCCAACAGAAGAGAAAGTAGAAAAGCATCAGTTTTACATCAACTTAGATGGTACTGGTTATTTCACTCAACAGGTAATGAAGGATGAAGAGGCATGTCCTGAGTCTCACTATGGCTGCACTAGCGAGTGGCTGTACTGTCTGCCCGTCTACACTCGGTGCAATGGATTTTCTGACTGTGTTCATGGAGAAGATGATGAGCACAACTGTGAGAGGGTTGTTTGCCAGTATTACTACCTGTGTAAAGATTCCAGAGTTTGTCTGCATGAAGATCACCTCTGTGATGGTTTAGCACAGTGTCCACAGCAGGACGATGAACTGATGTGTGACATGTTCTGTCCTGAACAATGCCAATGTCAAGGTCACTCTTTTTTGTGTGGTGAACGGTTTCCCTCTGACCTATATCCACAGCTTCGCCATGTGGACGCATCAGGGTCAGGGATGTCAATGGCTGATTTCAAATCAAATGCATATCTAATTGGCCTCAATCTGTCTCACTGTTTCAAGGTAATAGTTCAAGCGCCAGGCTTGACAACTTGCAGTGTCTTGACCTTAGCTATAACCAGTTACAACTTTTAAATGTGACTATGTTTATCGAACTGCCAAATTTAAAAACTCTATTCATTTCAAACAATCCTTTATGGAAGATGACAAGAACATTACGAAAGGAGATTAAGTATGTTTTGATACGTGTGGACATTGCGAATACATATCTCAATATAATTCATAATGAAGTGTCCATGCATTTGCCTAGTCTCAAATATTTAAATCTGTCGTTTTCTGCGATCAAACTTCTTGGAGCTAGGGTGTTTTTAAAAGCATGCCTCAAATAATGGAACTGGACATAACTGGAAATCCAATAAAACACTTTTCTTTAGATATATTTTTCAAGGTCTTTTCATCTTCGAAACATTTTTGCCTCGGATTACAGGCTTTGTTGTGAAAATCTTTTCCCTGAAAAATCCAGTGAAAGACTGTGTTCTGCAGAGCATGCTATTCTTCCTTCATGTCAAACGTTGTTGATACCATCAGAACTGTATATCTGGTTTTCTTTTCTTTAGTAAGTGCGTTTGCGATCGTGGGAAATCTGTTTTGTTTATTCATTTCTTTTCTCGCCAAGAGTGTAGTTGAAACCAAATTCTTAATGACTATTGCTCATTTGCATGTTGCTGGTATCTTCATGGGAACTCACACGAGCATTGTACTGATGGCAAACAAAATGTTTTCTGGTGGGTATATTCAGTTTGAAGAAACATGGACCAAAGTGGAGCTTGCAAGTTGAGTGGTTTTCTCTCTTTTCTGTCCGTTAACATGTCTGCTTTTATTATCTTCTTCATCACCCTCGACCACATCATTGTTTTATGTTTCCCTAAAGATGCATGGAGGCTTGACAAACTTTTCATCTCCTTTAGTCTGTGCAATGATGTGGGATGGGTGAACCGTCTTGTCTCTGATACCACTGGTTCCTGGACTGTCTCACTGGGGCCTCGCTGGCCAGTCGGGTCTGTGCAGAATGGCTTTATTTCAACGCTACAACACTCACCAACACTTCAGGTGGTTCAAAGTGATCGTTGCCATCAATTTTACACTGTGTTTATTGTTGGTAGGCTGTCAAACTGCCATTTACAGACGTACACCAAAATACAGATTTGCATTAGATCCTGTCAACCAACGTCTTTATTCCTGTATTCACGTGATGAGGATGCTGGCAGTCAGCAGCGCCATGTGTTGGCTTCCGTTCGGTCTGGTGATGAGATGTCTACAGAGCGTGTGTCGCTATCAAACAGAATTCACGACACCATGGTTGTGTTCGTGTTACCACTCCCTTCAGCTGTTAACCCATTGTTGTACCTGTGGACTATTACCTCGCAGCGACTGGCAATACAGTTGGAAAAGAAATTGTTGAAAAGGGTTAAAAGTGCGACTTAGTTTATCCATTAAACAAAACACTCCATGGATCAAGTAAAAAAAAAAAAAAAGTAGAAAACAAAAATAAATGTGTGAGAAAAATGGCTGAAAAAACTCAGAGTCAATACATAAGTATGTGGATATTAAACAAATACATACAAAAAAGAAAAAGAAAAACTGCATCACGATCATCGTAAATAAAATAGAATCACATGTATAGATGTAACTAAATATATAACTAAATAATGTCGATTTTTTTCTCTCCCCACATTTTATTCAATTAATAAGAGAGCTTACATGTGCGCAGAAAGAAGACAGTGCGCGAAGATGTTCACACATTCATAATAATTCATAATAAATCGTAATATAAAGCCTAATATCTACTCAGTTCCTCTTTGTAGCCTAGCTGACAATGAGGGGTCAAATCGGCGGTTTCATCTTGTCATAGCAAAATTCTTACAATGTTAAGAAAAACAAAACAAAACAAACAAAACAAAACAAACAAACACTGCTTTATATTCTTTCCCTTCAAATCAGCATAGTAGCTTACTGCCTGGTGTCATGCGCGTGTTAGATATAACATCGATTTCTGTACAAGGTTGCAACAACAGTGAAAGTATAAATATTAATTTTATGTGGGAAAACCCATGAATATCCACACAAAGTTGTATGAAAATATTTTATCTTTTATTCTAAAGCATCACTGCTGACTATTGTCAAAATACACACCATTGTTAGGCCTGAAAAAAAAAATCATTTAAAATCAGTAAACTGACCCCTGCCTCATTTTATTTTCAACTTCATTTAAAATCAGCTTGTAGTTCGCCTTTGTTGTAGAGAAATGTCAGTCTGTCCTTTAACAGAGCCGTCAAATCGTTAAATCAATTCTGTGGAGCGCGTTTGTTCGAGAAAGGTCGCTGTATGTCCTTATCAAAATAGTGTAGTAGACCTCCGTTGGTCGTAGCCGACCATGGATAGAGTATATCCGACCTAAGATTAGCTATCTGTCTGGGCTGTCCGCTCGACCCGAGCAGCGTTGCCTGTGGCTGTAGAGACCGATGCGAGAGTGGTAGTCTCTGTCGGAGCGGTCACATCTGTATGTTGACACTGGTTTGTTGGCTGTCATCCCCTTCCTGCGGGCTCGGTTTTCTGCTGCAGCAGCTGTCAGTTTGTCTTCGCCGATCTGCAGCTGTTTCTTGAGAGTGCTTCTTCAGCAGCTGTTGCGGTCTGCTGCAAGGTCCTCCCAGGACTCTGTGTTGATCTCAAGCACCTTCATATCTCTTTTTCAAACGTCTTTATCTCAGCTGTGGGTGGCCAATGCTTCTCTGCCCTGCAGCAAGCTCTCCATAGAAGACGTCTTTTTTGGATGCGACCATTCTCCATGAGGCCAACGTGGCCCAGCCAAGGCAGCCGACGCTATCTCAGCAGAATATACATGGTAGGGAGACCAGCGCGAGGCAGGACTTCGGTGTTGGTCACCCTGTCTTGCCAGGAGATGCTGAGTGTACACTGGTGGAAGGAATTGACTCTATTCTCCTGGCGAGCAGGCTTGGTCCCTGTCTCACTGCCGTATGGCAAGGTCCTGAGAAGGTAGGCGTTACACACAGCCATCATTGTCTTTGTGGTCAGCTTGGGATTTGTCCACACTCTTTGTGTGAGCAAGTGTTGTGGCTGCCTTCCTGATCCTCTTGTTGATCTCAGTGTCAAGGGAGAAGTTATCGGTGATGGTAGACACCGAGAGAACACAGTGACGTCTTCAGCCCTTAATGCCATCAAGTGCATGCCAGTCATGGAAGAGAATGACGTAGAACCAACCGTGGACGAAATCAGCAAGGCCATTGACAGTCTGGCATCAGGCAAGGCACCTGGCAATGATGGCATTCCTCCAGCAAACACTGCAAGACTACACATCAGCACCCTTTGCACACAGTTTTCTGTCGGTGCTGGACTGAGAGAGAGCTGTACCACAGGAAATGAGGCATGCCAAAATTGTCATCCTGTACAAAAACAAGGACGAGAGGAGCGACTGCAATTACTACAGAGACATCTCTCTTGTTAGCATCTGCTCTCGGGTCCTCCCGATCTGCCTGCAGCAGCTGGCTGAACGTGTCTACCCGGAATCACAGTGTGACTTTCGAGCAGTGAGATCCATGGTAGACATTGCCCAACTCCAGGAGAAGCTCAGAGAGCAGCGGGATGCTCTTGTATGTGACATTTATCTACCTCACCAAAACCTTCAACCTAATCAGCAGAGATGGTTTTTGTAAGGCTCTCCAAAAGATTGGCTGTCCCCCCCCCCCAAAAAACACAAAAACAAAAAAAAAACAAAAAAAAAAACAAAACAAAACAAACAAACAAAACAAACAAACAAACAAAACAACAACAACATCATCAACAACAACTGCACAGCTTAACTGAGTCCTTCCACTTAAACATGAAAGGGACTGTGCAGTTTCATGGTAACCTCTCCAAGCCCTTCGACATACACAGTGGTGTAAAACAAGGCTGCGTCCTTGCCCCCACCCTCATTGGGATCTTGTTGGCACTCCTCCTGAGGCATGCTTTCAGCACAGCGCCAGAGGGGATCTACCTGTGGACCAGATCAGATGGCAGGCTGTTCAATCTCGCCCGTCTAAGAGCAAGGACAAAGGTATGCGAAGCCCCCACCAGAGATATGCTGTTTGCCGATGATGACGCTGTTGCAACCCACACCCAGCGAGAATTGCAGTCACTGATGGACCGCTTCGCTTAGGCCAGCAAAGACTTTGGTCTGACCATCAGCCTAAAGAAGACAAATGTCCTGGGCCAAGACACGCCGTTACCACCAGCCACAACCATTGATGACTATGAGCTTGATGTCCTCATGAAGGTTGTCAAGGCATTCTGTCTACCTTCGGCTATTAACGCTACGTGTTACTGTACTTTGACGGCATTAGTATGGAGTGGGATCTCTGCACAGGAAATCACCACAACGGGGACCACCATAGCTGCAGAAACTGGCATGAATAACTCCGAAATTGTAAAAAAAAAAGTCTAGTTTTTTTCCAGAGAATGATAAAAAATGTTTCTATTCGTGATTATTGACCTTAAGATGCTAATGTCCGTAAACTTGTGTGAAAGATATGTATCATATACTGAAGATCGTCACATGTTACTGAATACTTCTATGCCCTTGATTATCCAATCATTGACCCGGTTTCAGAGGTAAAAATCACGTTATAAAAACAAAATGCTCAAATTATTCAGAAACATTCAAGGACCCTTCTTTTCTGTTTACTGAAACTTAGAGACGCCTTCAAGAAATCATTAATGAAAATCGTCAGTCGACATTCCATTGAATTTTCCAAAAATCTTGACAATCTGTTTCCAAATTACGTGTGTGTTGCAAACCTTGATGTTTTCATTTCAACATCTTCAGATCTTGTCTACGTTCACGAGACAAATAAAAACTATAATAAGCGTGCGAAACTTGGCTGTTCACTACACATGTATACACAAGGACAGTATGTATGCATCGATGTATGTATGAACGTATGTACATGCATACATATGTATGTACGGATATATGGATGTATATATGTATGCATGTATGTATGTATGTATGTGTATGATGATGATGATGATGATGATGATGATGATGATGGCATCCTTCTGTCTGGAGACACAATGGTGTTTGCACCGTATTTTAGTCAGTTGTGGAGTTGCTGTGGCGAAAGAGCCCAATCCTCGAGTGGCAGACTCTGTAGCAGTGGCTGCAGGTACAGTCTGAAACATGGTACTGTCGCTGGGATAGCGAAACTGGAGGGGCCTCTCCAGGGCATAGTCCAGGGCCAAGTGTGTGGAGATTTTGGGGTGCCCAATCGCCAGAACATTCCTCTCAAGGCTTTGCCGACAGAATTTAACGGAAAGGACAAGCCAGTACAGTATGGTGCCAGCGCAGCTGCAGGAGTTGCCAGAAGGTGTCACGGTGTGTCGACCCATCGCCATGGGGCCATAGGAGCAGGGAACTGTTCTCGGTGCCAGCCTTATAAAACAAATTCCAGATGAATTTCCCATGGCCTGTTGGCCATAGGAGCAGTGAACTGTTCTCGGTGCAAGTCTTTAAAAACAAAATTCCAGATGAATTTCCCATGGCCTGTTGGCCGCAGGAACAGTGAACTGTTCTCGGTGCCAGTCTTACAAAAAACAGATTCCCAGATGAATTTCCCTGTTGGCCTGTTGACCATAGGAGCAGTGAACTGTTCTTGGTGCCAGTCTTAAAAAAAAAAAATTCCAGATGAATTTCCCTGTTAGCCACAGGAACAGTGAACTGTTTTCGGTGTTAGTCTTAAAAAAAAATCCAGTTGAATTTCCCATGGCCTGTTGACCATAGGAGCAGTGAACTGTTCCCAGTGCCAATCTTAAAAAAAACAAGTTCCAGATGAATTTCCCTGTTGGCCACAGAAACAGTAAACTGTCAGAGGTGCACCGCCTCTAGGGCATGGTATGATGGGAGGTGGCACCTATCCCTCTCCCTCTGCTGCTTTAAACCTTTTGTGGACTGATTCATACACTCATTTACTGCTAGGTGGACAGAGAGCCTTTTGTGGACTGAATCATGCACTCATTTACTGCTAGGAGGACAGAGAGGCTTTTGTGGACTGAATCATGCACTCATTTACTGCTAGGTGGACAGAGAGGCTTTTGTGGACTGAATCATGCACTCATTTACTGCTAGGTGGACAGAGAGCCTTTTGTGGACTGAATCATGCACTCATTTTCTGCTAGGTGGACAGAGAGCCTTTTGTGGACTGAATCATGCACTTATTTGCTGCTAGGTGGACAGAGAGCCTTTTGTGGACTGAATCATGCACTCATTTACTGCTGGATGGACAGAGAGCCTTTTCAAGCCAAAACAATCCAACCGCACAAGTGGTTTGAACTCACAATCAGAGAAACGCTCTGATAATCTAACCACGGGTCTCTGTGATAGAAGGCGACAATTATACCTAGTTGTGGTATGCATGAACGCAAGTCAGAGCACCCATAGCAGCTGAGAAAACTGTCCCTGGCGAAATTAATTCTGCACGAAAAAGAAAATTCCTTACAGTCGGAACATCCATGCATGTACTTCGTATAGAAGCTTCATTGATTGTCACCATTTAGTTGAGTCACATGCGTCAACAGGCCAACCTTGCTTTGCCTTAAACGTAAGAAGAGCAGTTTAGGGTAACACATCAATCACTGCTCTCTGCTTCAACTCTGCAACCCACAGGTAACCCATCAATCACTCCGAGCTGTCTGTTTCAGGCTCAGCATGCCTGCTGCTCGGGTTACATCAATAGGCCAGCTCTGGTGCAGACTTCTGCACGAGCGATCCACGTTTTCCGTCGACACACTACCCTCACAAATAAACACACGAAACCACCAAGAACAATTCCTGATGCTTTCCTCTTCCCTCACCTCTATCCCCACACCTCAATCCCCCCCCCTCCCCTCCAACGTTGCATTGCATAAGAACACTTAGCCTATAATTACGGGAAGGACTGACAGGCTTCACTGTGGATCTAGTGTGAAGGTACTATCACGTGTCCTTTAAGTATTGAAGACATGATCAATACAACCAGTTTTTGCTGATTGAATTCCAAGGGATATGCTGAAAGATAATGTGCATACAGATATCCCTTCAACCCTATCAATGTTCAGCAGGGATTGTCTTCAGTTGTGACAAGCTCCTAGCATAACATTATCAGTCTCCAAAATCCCCACCCCGAAGTCGGAGTGTGGCTGCCCACGTGGCGGGGTAATCAAAAACGGTCGCACACGTAATGTTCTCATCCCCAGCTGATGCATTTGTACTATAGTGTTCAAGTACTTTGGCTGTTCGGAAAGATCCCTGGAGTCTTTTAGCCAGAGTACAACAACAACAACAACAACAACGTTGCCGCTGGCAGCACATGGTGAGAATGATGTTACCGACAGCTTTCTCCACCTTTCTGAGGACGGCAACTATGGGAGAATGGGACCACGACAATGGCTGAACGTCATATGATGATGTTCTCTTTGACTTGGACACATTTATCTCATTTGTATGCAGGGGGGAATGGAGTTGTAACACACAGAAGCAGGACTAGAAATGAGATTGTTCACACCTGGATTTCTGCACCTCTCTCACTTTGAATTGTAGGTGATGGAACTTATGTCAATATACGTGGTTCGACGAAAACAATCTTGGAATCTTTCTGCGACTAATGGAAAGAGCCGTGGGTATTCCCCTTGTACACGCTATCCCCAGCGGGTGTAAAAATATATCCCGTTCACTGTGCTTCACGTATGCAAGTCCAGATATATAATGCCCAGCAGTTTCCATATGAATGAGAGAGAGAGAGAGAGAGAGAGAGAGAGAGAGAGAGAGAGAGAGAGAGAGAGACAAATAGAGAGAGTGAGAGAGAGAGAGAGAGAGAGAGAGAGAGAGAGAGAGAGAGAGAGAGAGAGAGAGAGAGAGAGAGAGAGAGAGAGAGAGAGAGAGAGAGAGAAAGACAAGACAAGACAATTCTTTATTTTCGAGGGTGATAGATAGGCAAGTTCATGCTTTTTTACATCTAGCCCTCGCCCAAGATGGGAACACACACACAAAAAAAGAAAGAAATCGTGAAATGAAAAATGAACAAACGACACACACACACACACACACACACACACACACACACACACACACACACACACACACACAAAACAAACAAACAAACAAAGTGATTGAACACACACACACACACACACACACACACACACACACACACACACACACACACACACTCACACAAATTGAAAATACAGAAAATGGAAATAACATCAAAGAAACGTGGACAGAGAGCCTTTTGTGGACTGAATCATACACTCATTTACTGCTAGGTGGACAGAGAGCCTTTTGTGGACTGAATCATGCACTCATTTGCTGCTAGGTAGAAAGAAAGCCTTTTGTGGATTGAATCATGCACTCATTTACTGTTAGGTGGACAGACAGCCTTTTGTGGACTGAATCATGCACTCATTTACTGCTAGGTGGACAGGGAGCCTTTTCAAGCTGAAACAATCCAACCGCACAAGTGGCTTGAACTCACAATCATCAGCTGTGCAGACAAACGCTCTGATAATCTAACCACGGGTCTCTGTGATAGAAGGCGGCAATTATACCTACTTGTGGTATGCATGAACGCAAGTCAGAGCACCCATAGCAGCTGAGAAAACTGTCCCTGGCGAAATTAATTCTGCACGAAAAAAAAAATTCCTTATAGCTGTAACATCCATGCATGTACTTCATATAGAAGCTTCATTGATTGTTCACCATTTAGTTGAGTCACATGCGTCAACAGGCAACCTTGGCTTGCCTTAAACGTAAGAAGAGCAGTTTAGGGTAACACATCAATCACTGCTGTCTGCTTCAACTCCCCCCACATCCCACTCAGGCTTCAACTCCCCATCCCCATCACATCAATCACTCTGAGCTGTCTGTTTCAGGCTCAGCATGCATGCTGCTTGGGTTACATCAACAGGCCAGCTCTGGTGCAGACTTCTGCGCAAGCAATCCACGTTTTCCGTCGACACACTACCCTCATAAATAAACACACGAAACCACCAAGAACAATTCCTGATGCTTTCCTCTCCCTCACCCCTATCCCCACCTCACTCCCCCCCCCCCCCCCCCCCACACACACACATTACATTACATAAGAACACTTAGCCTATAATTACGGGAAGGACTGACAGGCTTCACTGTGGATCTAGTGTGAAGGTACTATCACGTGTCCTTTTAAGTATTGAAGACATGATGAATACGACCAGTTTTTGCTGATTGAATTCCAAGGGATATGCTGAAAGATAATGTGCATACAGACATCTCTTCAACCCTATCAATGTTCAGTGGGGATTGTCTTCAGTTGTGACAAGCTCCTAGCATAACATTATCAGTCTCCAAAATCCCCCCGCCCCCCCCCCCCCCCCACGAAGTCGGAGTGTGGCTGCCCACGTGGCGGGGTAATCAAAAACAGTCGCACACGTAATGTTCTCATCCCCAGCTGATGCATTTGTACCATAGTGCTCAAGTACTTTGGCTGTTCGGAAAGATCCCTGGAGTCTTTTAGCCAGGGTACAACAACAACAACAACAACAACAACATTGCCGGTGGCAGCACACGGGAGAATGATGTTACCGACAGCTTTCTCCACCTTTCTGAGGACGGCAACTATGGGAGAATGGGACCACGACAATGGCTGAACGTCATATGGTGATGTTTCTCTTGACTTGGACACATTTATCTCATTTGTATGCAGGGGGGAATGGAGTTGTAACACACAGAAGCAGGACTAGAAATGAGAGATTGTCACACCTGGATTTCTGCACCTCTCTCACTTTGAATTGTAGGTGATGGTACTAATGTCAGGATACTTGTTTCGACGAAAACAATGTTGGAATATTTCTGCGACTAATAGGAAGAGCCATGGGTATTCCCCTTGTACACGCTATCCCCAGCGGGTGTGGAATATATGCCGTTCACTGTGCTTCACGTATGCAAGTCCAGATATATAATGCCCAGCAGCTTCCATATGAATGAGAGAGAGTGAGAGAGATTGAGAGAGAAGAGAGAGAGAGAGAGAGAGAGAGAGAAGAGAGAGAGAGAGAGAGAGAGAGAGAGAGAGAGATGAGAGAGAGAGAGAGAGAGAGAGAGAGAGAGAGAGAGAGAGAGACAAGACAAGACAAATTGTTTATTTTCGAGGGTGATAGATAATCAAGTTCATGCTTTTTTACATCTAGCCCTCGCCCAAGAGGGGAACACACACACAAAAAGAAAGAAAATCGCGAAATGAAAAATGAACAAACGACACACACACACACACACACACACACACACACACACACACACACACACACACACACACACACACACACACAAAACAAACAAACAAACAAACAAACAGATGACAAACACACACACACACACACACACACACACACACACACACACACACACACACACACACACACACACACACAAATTCAAAAAATACAGAAAATGGAAATAACATCAAAGACACGTGGACAGAGAGCCTTTTGTTGACTGAATCATGCACTCATTTACTGCCAAGTGGACAGAGAGCCTTTTGTGGACTGAATCATGCACTCATTAACTGCTAGTAGACAGAGAGCCTTCTGTGGGACAGAGAGCATTTTTGTGGACTGAATCATGCACTCATTTACTGCTAGGTGGACAGAGAGCCTTTTGTGGACTGAACCATGCACTCATTTACTGCTAGGTGGACAGACAGCCTTTTGTGGACTGAACATGCACTCATTTACTGCTAGGTGGACAGAGAGCCTTTTCAAGCCGAAACAATCCAACCGCACAAATGGCTTGAACTCACAATCATCAGCTGTGCAGACACAAGCGCTCTGATAATCTAACCACGGGTCTCTGTGATAGAAGGCGGCAATTATACATACTTGTGGTATGCATGAACGCAAGTCAGAGCACCCATAGCAGCTGAGAAAACTGTCCCTGGCGAAATTAATTCTGCACGAAAAAAAAAATTCCTTACAGTCGGAACATCCATGCATGTACTTCGTATAGAAGCTTCATTGATTGTTCACCATTTAGTTGAGTCACATGTGTCAGCAGGCCAACCTTGGTTTGCCTTAAACGTAAGAAGAGCAGTCTAGGGTAACCCATCAATCACTGCTCTCTGCTTCAACTCCCCATCCCACAGGTAACCCATCAATCACTCCGAGCTGTCTGTTTCAGGCTCAGCATGCATGCTGCTCGGGTTACATCAATGGGCCAGCTCTGGTGCAGACTTCTGCACGAGCGATCCACGTTTTCCGTCGACACTCTACCCTCATAAATAAACACACGAAACCACCAAGAACAATTCCTGATCCTTTCCTCTTCCCTCACCCCTATCCCCACACCTCACTCTCACCCCCCCCCCCCCCCCACGTTACATTGCATAAGAGATAACACTTAGCCTATAATTACGGGAGGACTGACAGGCTTGAACTGTGGATCTAGTGTGAAGGTACTATCACGTGTCCTTTAAGTATTGAAGACATGATCAATACAACCAGTTTTTGCTGATTGAATTCCAAGGGATATGCTGAAAGATAATGTGCATACAGACATCCCTTCAACCCTATCAATGTTCAGCAGGGATTGTCTTCAGTTGTGACAAGCTCCTAGCATAACATTATCAGTCTCCAAAATCCCCCCCTCACGAAGTCGGAGTGTGGCTGCCCACGTGGTGGGGTAATCAAAAACGGTCGCACACGTAATGTTCTCATCCCCAGCTGATGCATTTGTACCATAGTGTTCAAGTACTTTGGCTGTTCGGAAAGATCCCTGGAGTCTTTTAGCCAGGGTACAACAACAACAACAACAAACAACAACAACAACAACGTTGCCGCTGCCAGCACATGGGAGAATGATGTTACTGACAGCTTTCTCCACCTTTCTGAGGACGGCAACTATGGGAGAATGGGACCACGACAATGGCTGAACGTCATATGATGATGTTCTCTTTGACTTGGACACATTCATCTCATTTGTATGCAGAGGGGAACGGAGTTGTAACACACAGAAGCAGGACTAGAAATGAGATTGTTCACACCTGGATTTCTGCACCTCTCTCACTTTGAATTGTAGGTGACGGTACTTATGTCAGGATACTTGGTTCGACGAAAACAATCTTGGAATCTTTCTGTGACTAATGGGAAGAGCCGTGGGTATTCCCTTGTACACGCTATCCCCAGCGGGTGTAAAAATATATCCCGTTCACTGTGCTTCACGTATGCAAGTCCAGATATATGATGCCCAGCAGTTTCCATATGAATGAGAGAGAGAGAGAGAGAGAGAGAGAGAGAGAGAGAGAGAGAGAGAGAGAGCGTGCACAACAAACAACAACAACAACAACCAACAACAACAAGACCATTGCTGCCAACAACAACAACAACAACAACAAAAACCCTCCAGACCCACAGTTAAAAGAAAAAAAAACCATAGCAGTTTGTCACCACATGTTTTAATGATTCTCACGGAGTGCACAGAGCGCAGCGTTTACCACACAGTCTGCTAGCTGTCAGTGAGAACATGCTGGATTTCTGTTGGTCATTTCAACATGAAATAGGTCTTTTTTCCCCCTTGCGGGGTTGGTAGAAGCCTGCAAACACACACACACACACACACACACACACACACACACACACACACACACACACACACACACACACACGCACGCGCACGCACGCACGCACGCACGCACGCACACACACACACGCACACACACACACACACACACACACACACACACACACACACACACACACACACAGGGACACAAGAAAATCACACCCAGAGAGAGAGAGAGAGAGAGAGAGAGAGAGAGAGAGAGAGAGAGAGAGAGAGAGAGAAATGGGAGAGTACTTCTGCAAGAATCTCATAACAGCCTTATTAATTGTG
>JADBJO010009488.1:0-14645 GCA_016801955.1 Conus betulinus | reverse complement strand
ACTAAATATTTTTGGATATGTTTTTTCGAGCGGTTTTGAAACAATTGACAGAACAGATACAGGTCTGTAGTTACAAGGGTTGGACGGATCTCCAGTTTTGTACAGCGGGACAACTTTTGCTTGTTTAAAACATTCCGGAAAACAGTTTTTTCTCTATACATAGGTTAAATATGTAAGTAAGAGAGTCTGTTATGACTGGTGCAGACAACTTGATTATACTGGAATCCAGGTCGTAAATATCTTTGGTTTTCGATTGTTTCTGTGACATTAAGTATGCAAATACTTCGGGTATTGTTATGTAAGGAATTGACACATAAGATTTAATATTCTTTGACTTACAATATTCAGTTACTAATTCTAGATCATTTTCATCCCGTTCATCATTATTTATGAAGTTTTCAGCAATGCTAAACAAAATAGTTGTTAACTGCTTCAGGAGTAATATCTTTATTGTTAAGTTGTGTTTGTGAATACCCTTTATTTGTCAATTTGTTGACTGCGTTCCAAAAAGTTCTTGAGTCTCTTTTATTGGATACCATCTCTTGAAAATATTTGTACTTCGCTTTTCGCTTCATTGACGTCACATAATTTCTCTGCTTTGCAAAACTAACGTCGTTTTTTGCTTTCAGAAGTTCTCTGATGCGTATTTCTTTATCTATTTCCTTTGATATCCACGGCGGTTTAAGATGGTATTTTACTCGTTTAGTTCTGATGGGTGCATGTTTATTGTAGATATTGGAAATTACATTAATCCAAACATTTGCTGCTTTTTCAGGATCGGTATAATGGTATATTTGGGACAGAGAAGAATATAGCAGGTCAGATAAAAAAAATCATTTTTCGTTAAATCTTTTAAAAGACCTATATAGGATAGATTTATGACCTGGTTTTGGAATTTGTATCCCCCTTTTCCCCCAAGTAATACAAACTGGGGAGTGATCACTGCACCCAGTCGCTGGAGAAGAGATTTCCACAATGTTATGTTTAGATGTGACATAAATGTGGTCAATGAGAGTACTGGAATTAGTTGTAATTCGTGTTGGTCGATCCACAATCTGTTGTAAGTTTAATGAGGTATACATTTCGGTCCATTGTTTTTAAGGCTTTGACAAGTCAATATTAAAGTCACCAAACACAAACATTTCTTCATTGTCAAGTAGAGCGGCATCCATCATTCCACTAAAGTTATCAAACCACTTTGTTTTTTTCAGCCGGATTTCGATATATGAATCCAACAAGTATGGGACTTATATGTTTTATTTTTATTTCTAGCTATACTGATTCGACACCAAACTGTTCCAGATTCCCTTTCTGTTTTATACTTATCGACTGATTATAGTAAACTAACAAACCTGTGTCCATTTTAGCTTTTGGATCTAGGTGAATAACTTTATAGCCAGGCATAGCTATATCAGAATCTAATGTACAGTCTGTTGATCGTGATTCTGAAAAACAAAACAGATGAAAGGGATTCCCAGAATTTTCTAAGATCGCTGATATATCAGTTAGCTTGTTTAATATACGGTTAATATTTAGATAGCCAATCCAGAGTCCTTCTTTACAAGGCCAGGTACTCAATGTAGACATAATGAGAACTAATGAACGCGAGAACAAATGAATTAGAGATAAATGAGCACGACTAGGAACAACACACACAAAACTTATCGAGGGGTACAAAATTCAAAGAAATGCAGAAATAGTTTTAGTAAAGAGATAGCTGATTGAATTATAGGAAGTCAAGATTAAGCATACAAATTTCAATCACAAAAAACATTGAATTAACTTTAACTATATACTGCTCAAAACAATTGAAAGGTCACTACCACTTTTAGGGTACCTTGTTTAACTTTATTTTTTTTTTTGCAATAACACGGCACTGCACCCACCCAAAAAACTGAATTTGGTTGCATGCCTGATCAGTCAACTTGAATTTGATCAGAAATCAACTCAGTCTGTGTCATGCACATCACAACGTGAACTGAAATGTGCACATACTGCACGAAAAAAGGGTGCAAATCAAACAGGCCTGTGCAACAGAGCACATCTGAACTGCAGGAATACTGCAATGCACGTGCAACCCATGTCTTATCTGAACACAGGTCAGCCAGTTTTGAGAGACTGGTGGGCATTTATGCCTGTGTTTACAGCACTTTTGCAACCATGCCTTGGAGACAACGACTGAGTCAGGATGACCAAGGGCAGGCAATTGCGTGGCTTCAGGAGGGTGTTGGGGGTGCGAGAGGTTGGTCGTCGACTGTCAGTCGCCCATTCAGTCATTCAGACTTTGAGAGACTGCTTCAACCAGACAGGAAGTGTTGCTGAGCGAAGACGTCCAGGACGCCCAACGTCCACCTCTAGGCAGCAGGACAGGTTTGTTGTCCTGTCGGCTCTGAGGCAGAGAACGGCCACTTCCGACACACTCAGGGGGCAGCTGCAAGCAGCCGACATGTCACTGTCAGTGATCAGACCATTCGGAACTGGTTGAGAGAGGCACACCTGCGCTCAAGACGACCAGCCGTCCGTCCTGTCCTGACACCAGCTCACTGTGCTGCTCGTTTGCCTTTGGCCCAGCGTCACTTAGCATGGACCAGAGATCAGTGGGCAAGAGTATTGTTTACTGACGAGTCCCACTTTGCCTTATCATTTCATGATGGCAGGAAACGTGTCTGGCGGCGGCAAGGAGAACGCTATCACGATGGTCTCGTGAGCGAGCGTGATCGCTATGGTGGTGGATCCATAATGATGTGGGAAGGGATGGCACGGAACTACAGAACCCCCTTGCACATGGTGCAAGGCAACCTCAATAGTGTGGGCTACAGGGATGGCATCCTGCAGCCCCTTGTGCTGCCAGCACTGCAAGCTATTGGACCAGGCGCTGTACTTCAAGACGACAACGCCAGACCTCACAGGGCTCAAGTCGTCAACAACTTTCTTCAGCAGCAACACGTGATCCACATGGACTGGCCAGCCTGCTCGCCGGACCTTAATCCAATCGAGCACCTATGGGACGTGCTGGGCCCGGCGTCTTCGAAGCATTCACCCCCTGCCAGTTGACCTCAACCAGCTGTTCCAGTTCCTTGAGCAGGAGTAGCAGGCAATACCCCAGATGACTCTGAGGACTGACTCTCTGAGTCTCTGCATCGCGTGCATCCACTCAAATGGCGGACACACACGTTACTGACTGTGTTTTTTGTGTATCTCTGGCGTTCTGATTTTTGAAAAGATGAGTAGTGGACTTGAAAGTGACAAAAAATGCTGTTCAAATCAATTTTGTCATTAATCTGTGTCATTGATGCTTTGTTAATGGCTGAAGTAAAGTTCGAAAGCATTGTTTTGGGTTGTTTCCGTTCTGTTGTGAAATAGCGAGAGAATTTCCAAGTGGCCTTTCAATTGTTTTGAGCAGTATATTATGTACAGTGAATTATCGACGAGTCCAGAAAACAGCCGGCCATTGAAAGATCTGTTTCTTCGAAAGCAGTTCAGGCAAACAGCTTGCAGCAGCACTACCTCTACACATTCTGTTGATGAATATTCACCAACCCCCCCACCAACCCACCCACCCACTAGCAGCAACTATGATAAGAATACTGGGGAGTAAGGGGATGGTAGGGATAAGGCAGAAGAGGGGAATGAGGGCTGGGGGGAATGGAATGGAAAGGATTAATTTGTTTTTCGCAATCAGCGCAATGAATATACCATAGTATATATTACATGCAAATCCATTACAGCTACATGAACAAATGGCATTGAAATACATACGTTCTTGTCCCCACACAAAAAAAAAACGAGGTGCTAGGTTTTTTTAAAGTTTGCTGTTGTGCCAGAATCTGAGAGGCCATATTGTTTATTAGCTGCACAGCAAAAGGATTAAGCAGATCCCCTTTGATGCTAGAACCTTGGGCAGGGAGGACGGCACATGGATATTGGAGTAATTCAGGATTGTTGTGCATTCTGCTGGCAAGATTTGTGTTCTCAGCATTGGAACACTTTTTTCGTGACTGGGAAACAGAGGAGAAATCCTTTGCGTGTTATGATGCATGTGGTTATTTCCTGTTTGTTTATACCGGAATAGGAGACCATTGGAATTTTGGATACTGCATGGCTCTCTCATTAACATTAACAGGGAGAGGAAACAGATATGGAAAGGCCGGTTGCTGGGGGAAGGACTTCTGTCTTAGGTCTCTAGGGTGAGAGACTTGAGGGGCCGGGCCATGGTGGTGGGGAGAGGACGGCTCTCTGAGGGCTTCAGGATAGAGGAATGGGTGGGATGGGGGCTCCCTGGAGAGAGACGGAATCATCCTTTATGTCCCCAGAACGAGGGAGATGGAGGGGAGGGGCATGATGATGAGGAAAAGACTTCTGTCGGGAAATCCTGGGGATAAGGGAACCGATGGGGAGGAGAGCATGTCGTCCAGATACAGGCCTCTGACCGACATGTTCAGAAGGGAACTGGTAGGGAGGATTTTGTTGACTGGAACTCATGTCCTCGTCAACATTGACCGGAGAGGGAAGTGTGCGATTAGGGACTTGCTGATGGGGGAATGGCATTGCATGTTGCAAGCGTTGTTTGGGAGGTGATGGGAAATGATGGGTAGAGGAGGAATGAGGGCATTCTCTATTATCAGTGACCTGTGAATACAGCTGTTGTACATTTTCACTGGTCACTGACATAGGACGACCATCTCGGACCTGGGGAAAACGACTGTTAACACTTTGAATCTGTTCTGTGATTTCCTGATCTTGATTTTGGGGATCAAACTGGGTATTTCGGTAATTATTAACGGATCTTTTAAAATAATATGCTTCTTTCCAGTTTAGAGACACGCACGCTTTAAATTCACAGCAAGCTTTGCTGTGTCTTTTGCACTGAGGTGGGTCAGGTTTTGATACAATGCTAGGCGCGGAGCCCCTGATGCTGCTGTGAAAGAATCATGGTTGTCTATGAAAAGAACATTCATCTCTTTACTGACATGACTCAGATTTTTGTTGGAGGGAAGGATTGCATTATTCAAGTTATGGCGCCCTCTAGCGGGAATAATAGAACTCATTGCAACAGAAGATCTTGGAAAAGCTGTTTAAAACAGCACTGACTAATTTTGTCCAAGATTTTATAGAGACGGGACCAGCGGGACAGCTGTTTATCCCCACATGCACCAGTACAGTCTTGATCTGATCTGAAGAAAGAAGGGTCAGAAGCAAATTTGTCAAATGAGTCACAGTTAAGCCAGGAATGCATAGTTTGTACATAAATTCCCCACGGGGGGGGGGGGGGGGGGGGGGGGGGGGGCAAGTTTTTTCGGGTTGATAAACTTCAGTACAGAATCCCCCACAAGAAATGTAGAGGTGTGTGAAGGGAAGGTGACAGAAGATGGCTGTCTTGGGAATCATCTGATGGACTGGCAGTCGTTGTGTTTTGTCACAGAAGGGAAACAAAGGGTGATTAACCTTGGTGTCAGATAAGGAACTAACGGGTGCCTTTGTCATGTCAGTGTTGGGGGTTTTGTTGGAAATATTGTCCTGGTGTGAGAGCGTCAGTAGTCTATTAGGGTCACTGTCATTTGGTTCATCGTCGGCCAGAACTTGGAATAGATTGTTTGTCGGCAAACTACAGACTACTTCTTCAGATTCAATTTCACGGGTCAAACTTGAGCAAGGCTCGTTTTTGTCATTATCTGTTTGGGCAGACAGAGAGATTATTGGTGAGAGAGAGAGAGAGAGAGAGAGAGAGAGAGAGAGAGAGAGAGAGGGAGAGAGAGAGAGAGAGAGAGAGAGCGTGCACAACAACAACACCACCACCCACTATTGCTGCCGACAACATCAACAACAAACAACCCCTCCAGACCTACAATTAAAAGAAAAAAAAGAAAACCGTAGCAGTTTGTCACTACACGTGTGACATGTTTTAATGATTCTCACGGAGTGCACAGAGCGTAGCGTTTATCACACACAGTCTGCTGTCAGCGAGAACATGCTGGATTTCTGTTGGTCATTTCAACATGAAATAGGTCTTTTTTTTCCCCTTGGGGGTGGTAGATACGTGCAAAAAACACACACACACACACACACACACACACACACACACACACACACACACACACACACACACACACACACACACACACACACACACACACACACACACACACACACACACACACACACACACACACACATACAGGGACACACAAGAAAACATCACACAGAGAGAGAGAGAGAGAGAGAGAGAGAGAGAGAGAGAGAGAGAGAGAGAGAGAGAGAGAGATGGGAGAGTACTTCTTCAAGAATCTCATAACAGCCTTATTAATTGTGTCTCCCTTGGTAGCTAAAATGTCAGATTTTTCGCACACGTAATTCTGATTCTGTTTTTTCTTCATGTTCACGAACTCAGTTCCGTGTCACGAGTGACACACAAAAAGCAATACATTTCCTTATTCAAGATAGTACGAGTGTGCATGCGTGCCTGTGCTCTCTCTCTCTCTCTCTCTCTCTCTCTCTCTCTCTCTCTCTCTCTCTCTTTCTCTCTCTATCTCTCTCTTTCTCTCTTTTTCTATATTTCACACACACACACACACACACACACACACACACACACATACACACACACACACACACACACACACACACACGTGCGCGCGCGCGCGTGCCAGAGAGAGAGAGAGAGAGAGAGAGAGAGAGAGAGAGAGAGAGAGAGAGAGAGAGAGAAAGAGAACGAACGAACGAACGAACGAAATTTGTTTACTCAGGGATATGAGATAAGCATACAAGCGTGCTTTTTTACACTCAGCCCTGAGGCTAAACAGAAATTCACAACAATAGTACAGAAAGTAAATTGTCTATATATGTAACAAGTATAGCAAAAGAAGAAGAAGAAGAAGAAGGTATGAGAAACATAAATACACAATATAGTCTACGCCAAATAGTTGCACGACTGACAAAGGCCACAGGAGGTAATTCGGGGATCAATTACAGAAAAGAATAAGGCAGAGCATATGTTAGTTTAACCGTGAATTATTAAAAATAATCATTGATCCAATGATAATGGAAAATAGTACATGCATACGAAGTAATAAATAAAAAGATAAAATATGCAGGGTTCAATTTCCGAATAACAACAGTTGCTGACATTTATACATGCGATATTAGCTCAGACTGAATATTAGAGAACTGTTAAAATAATGTATTATTAGTATATCTTGATTGATTGACTGGAAATCTTGCAGATATATTTGAGGGTGCTAATTGGTTCATAATTCTGAACACCATTATTGCTTTATTATTTTCAACTTTATAAGAAAGGGTCAATATATCTAATTTGAGGTAATCTTGAGTAGTTAATGTTGATGTTTTTTGAAGTACTTTATGGAGTGGATAACTGCTTCTTCTGTCTGTCTAAAACTTTCGTTCTTCTAAGCTTTGTTCTTAAAAGAAATACAGGGCAATCGTGGGGGAGTTACACTCTGGACCGTACCCCTGTAAAAACTTTGGTCCCCCTTAGATTTTTTTGTTTGACGAAGAAGAGGTATATTAGAGCAGTACTTTGGTTTTTCTGATCATTTGGTTAAGGACAGGGGATTGATTCTGAATATGTCTTGCAGTGATAAGTTATTCGAGTCGTAGGTTCACCACCGGTCTGTAGGATGATGATTTCTTGTGATAAGTGTTTTCAGCAAAATAAATCAGTATGTTTTATTGACTTAAATTAATTGATTGTGGCTGTCAATCGCCCGGCAGAAAAATGAAAAGAGCACATGAGATGAGCGGTCGTGTATATATGCAGAGGGAAGATCGTTTTTTTATACTTATAGACCTGAACAACACAAAAAAGAAGGGCACGCATACCGAACTACCTGAACGCGCGTGTGTGGTACACATCCAAAGTTTTGGGGGTAAAAAATGGACTTGAGTATTGCTCTAATGTGAGAAAACTAGACATTTTGTCGAGGGGGGTTGTGCGAAGATTAATAATGAACACACAAGACAGTTGGTCGCGATTTTTGGTAAAGACCGTTTACTGGTACTAACACAGGATGAATTTTATGACATGCGGAAATCTTTACAGAATCACACTCTGAGGACTCCCATGATTCTAATTATTGCTAGCCGCTAGCCATGTATCAACTCAAGTTGGTTTATAGTGCAGGTAGAAAGAAAGAAAGGTGATGCGATACAATGGAAATCCAGAGGGCTGGGATGGATTAAGTATTACTATGTTCAAAGAAATGGGAAGCACAATGTTTATGGCTGGTGTGTTATTCGTTCTTTTGCGAGAGGTTGAGATAAACGAGGAAATGATAATTAAGAAATCTTTGTCGTAGTTTGTAGAAGAAGCGTCTATTATTATTTTGATATAAAGTGCTTGTGTCCAGCTTTTAAAAAAAGCAAAGAGGTAGACTTAAGCTTTCTCTTTCTTAAGGAATCTTAGGAAAATAACATTTATGTGTGATAAACACAAATGTGTGGAGTAAAAGGCCAGAAAAGGGCGTTCAGAAAAAATAAAATGGGAGTGAGCCCAATTATTTTTAAAAAATGATACCATGCGTGCCGTTAATATCCAGACCTCTGTGTCCATTTTGCGGTCGCGTGTCGTGTAATAAAGACAAAAAAAATGTAACAATCATATAGAATAACTGGAGGAATGAGTATAAATTTCCGTTTCTCATTGATTTAGGTTACAGAATTCCGGATAAGTTTCCACACAAATCATTGTTTGTTTTGAAAAGATTTGGTCATTTTTTTTATTGTGATAATCAGCTATATTATCAAAAATTGTTTGGTTTAGAAATCATCAAGACAGGAAAACACAAACCAACAAAAAAAACAAAAACAAAAAAAAGACATTTTCCCCTTAGGGAATCACAGTTGCCGGTGTCGTACATTTATTGGTAAGGGAATAAATTTATTGGGCTTGTTTCCCAACATAGGTTGGAATTATCCTGTGGACGAGGCTGTCGCGATGTGAAGGACAGTGTTTTGAAGTAATTCCTTGTGTTTTGAAATATCGCAACTTAGATGTAACCTCGTTATCTTGTTGGGTGCTTGAATAAATTCTCTTCCAATGTTTAGAGAGGATGTTTCAAAGGAGATATATTCCCTTATAGGTATGGCTCTTTGCCTGCTTCTGAAAAAATCTTCCTACTGCCTTTCCACTGTATTCTTCTTCTCCTTGCACATTCTTTCTTATTCTTGGTCTCCTTCTTCGGTTCTTCTCTTCTTCTTTCGTGATATCTTCTGCTCGTTCTTCAATATGTCTTTAGATAGACATCGGGGTTTTGGTGGTGAAGTCTGTCTTCCTTTTACCTCTGGTTTTGTGGTGACCAGACATGTGGCACCATGTTTTATTGTATATAGATCACAAATGAAAAATTTAGAAAAATTTTATTCCTAGTAGATTCAAAAGACGGAAACTTGGTGAGCCGGGTCTGTATACTGAATAAACAATAGGATAATGGTGTGCGTGATTTCCTGCTACTCGTTTACGGAGGCGCGTGTTGATCTTCGCAAAGCGGTGCACTAAAATCGATCTTCTAATTGTACATTTTTAATTTCCCGATTTAGGAGATTTTGTAATATCCTTCGTTTTTAACCCAAGTTACCTCATATGGGTAAATGATCCCTACAATGGTAAAACACACCAAGTAGGGGGTTTGATTAGTCAATATATTTTGTACACATTGTTAACATCAGATATGAATAGTATTAGCAAGGTTTTCGATGAATAAAAGTAGAAGTAAAAATAAATAGAATACAAAGGGAAGAAAAGGCGAAACGACACAAAATATGCGGGTAGGATAATTAACAATTGTGCTGTGACAGACCCAAACTATTCAAACGAAAAGTTGATTTATGTACATTCATTCACTTGTGGATTACTTTTAAACAAGATTCTATTTGAAAAATCTCCTAAGAGGACGAGATGGAAGAAAACGGGACTTCCAACTTTGGAGGAAAACTTACTTTCTGACTTCTTTTTGAAAACTTCCGTTTTTCTTGGCTTCTCGTGTTCTTCTATGCTTCAAGCTTCTTTCTTTCCGTGCTGTCCTTTACACTTCGCCGTTTTCTTCCTACTTGCGTTCGGTGTGGGGACTTCCTTTCGGTCTCCAGCATGTAGTTATTCAAAAGTGTGTAGCGACCAACTGCGACACCTGTGCCGCTGGGGTCCTATACAGAATCCCAGAAGCACTAGGTTTGTGTGGGTTGGGGGTTGAAAATAAATCTTAATAACCCTACGTCCAAGCCCAAAGCGCTCCAACACCATGACTTGTTCGAAAGCTGTTCTACTCGTTGATTTTAATTTAGAGAAAGAACTAAATAAGTAGCATCAAACCTGGTTTTAAAGGACCTACTGGGTCCAAGGGGGGGCGAATGTTGGGGGACTGTGGACCGGGGGATTGGAAGCTTAGCAATTTCAGATATATTGATTTTTGTGTTTCGGTCTGTTTTTCAGACACAGCAACATATGATATTGGAATTGGCTTTCCCCTCCCCCCCGTCTCCGAAATTAAATAAGGGATGGAGGAAAGGTTTTCACTCAACGCTTTTTTCAGTTATATGGATAAAGATTTCAAAAGGGAAGCCTTTTGTATTCTAAAAGGGGGACCCCTCTGTACAAACCACCCAGTCCAGTACATAAAGTTTTCGGGGAGCGACATTTTAGACGAGAAAAAACAACACTTGCCACAGTATAGATTAGAAAGCTAAGAAAAACAATTCGATTTTACAAATCACAAAACGAAAAAACGACAAATCAAAAGCAAAGACGAATTGGCAAAACGTCATCATACTTAGAGCGCCAAAGGGGGCCATGCAAAAAAGTACATTTATGGGCAATGCGAAAAAAGCCAATGCGAAAACGCAATCTATTATGGTAACTACTTCACAGTCAACAACAAGTTATTTTAGATTGACCGGCCGCCAAATCCTCAATCAATAGGAAAAAGGCAAAAAATATCCAAAATCATATCAAGCTCTATAGTTTTCCGGTCCGAGGAGGGAGACAGTTCAGTGTGCCAAACATGATTACGGTGATAAACACCTGAACACAAAACCTTAACAACCGGAAAAAAAAACAAAAACAGCAAGCAGTTTGGATACCATACATTGTAACTGAGGATGGGTAAGTGGGAAGGGGGAAGTCTGGAATCTTTTAAGCCTTTTTTTTCTTTCCTTCACCAACGCTCTTTTTTCCACAGCCACACCCCACCCACACCACCGAACATCAACTTATAGAGAGATACCGTTTTAAAAATAGTTGTGTTTACTAGTTTACCAATATCCATAAAGAATAGTTTACAACTACCATGCTGATTTTTTGTTTTTGGTAAGCCAGCGCTGTGAGGATTGCCCCTGTTTCAGGAGATTTGTTGGGCATTACTGACAACAGGGGTTGTAAGGTTGGGAACCAATCCTTATGATTTTATAAGGGGACTGGGAGGCCACATAGGCGAGGAAATAGACTTTCATTAGAATTCCCTCCAGGGGACTGTCCCTTGGGAAAGTGGTCCCACATCTGACAAACATTGGCAAAGTTGGAGACCTGGGGGATCGTGGTGGAGAGGGGGCTCGGTAAAGGGTAGGGGGTAGGGGAGGTGGTACAGAAGGGCCAAATTGCTTTAAGGACCTATAAGGGACGAAAATGGAAAGGAAAGCGAAGAGGTTGGAGCTTTTTTTAAAAAAAGGGGGCCATTGGGGGGGTTGCTTCCGTTCTTTCTGACAAATTGGCTACACCTTTGGGCCAAATAAATACCGGCGCATCCCCCTGAAGACCAGCTGGACACATCTTGGTGGGGGGAAAGGGGCGCACTGCGTTTTCTCTCTATGGAGGGAACCCGCTACCTTCATGGAGGAGGAACCTACTAAAGGGGGTTCATGGGGGGCCATGTCCTGGCAAGGGGCCTACCTGGTCTGGGTGCCGACAATGTCAGGGGGCCCAACCTGGCAGGGCCTATTAATGTCTGGGGGCTTTATGTCCATGGAGGTTAACCTGGCAGAGATTTGATGGTACATTGCCCCTTTAGGATGTTTGCTGAGAATGGTAAATGGGGAAATGTGGATGATATTGTCCTTACATATGGTAGAGGAAACTTCATGCAGATTCCTTTTCCCGTAGGGGGCCCCCAACAATAAAAACTGGGGGGCCAATGCTGCAGAGAGCATCTGAAACTGTTTCGCTCCCCTGTTCCCAACTGGGCGTGGTTCTCTGTAAATGGGAGTGGTTCCGCAATGTTTACCGTTGCCAGCCACATGGTGTTGTTTGTCGCTGAACGATCAAATCTCAGAGTAACCATCGAGAGGAACTTTTACAACTCTGAGAAAAAAAGTCTTAGAACTCCCCAATTGAATGGACTGAGGAAGCACTTTTCTGAAATTTACAGCCAGAGTGTAGGCTGTCCCGTGTTTCTGATTGGGGTGAGTGACATCACTGTAATGTTTTTTTCTTTTTTCGTGGGGCACCACTTCTGGCCACAAAGGCATCGTGATGTCGACCAGGTCGACTTTTTCATTTCATGCTTGTAACAAACAGGTTTACAGGCCGAGTAACATGTTTTTGTTGGATGGCACTATGCTGTTATTCAGCTGGTGTCGGGCCTTGGGCAGGAATGATAGAGCTCAGAGCAATATAAGTGGCAGGAAAACAGGTCTGACCAACGCTCACTGATGTTCACGGCCATACCGGGAATAGTAATAGGGACCACCTAGGACCAATCATTTACCCCCCTCACCACCAACATGAAGAAAATGGAGAGGTCTTAATTTGTTCTTGTTTTTTTTTTTTTTTCTGTGTTTTGTTTTTTAACCACAGAATCAGTGTCCTGAACTTTTAAGACCTGGTATACAGATAACTTAAATAAAGGGGTCTAGTTGGTCCTGAAGCCTTCTTTCGGGTTTATGTATCTGATGACTGGAATCGCCTGAATCAGTAGGGGATGAAGTTTCTGTTTGGAATTTAAATGCGGAGCCAGAATCTGATGCAGGGATTTCTTTTCTTTCTTTGGTTCATCTGAACTTGCATTTTGTACAGAACCCTGTTATTCCGTGGAAAAAGCCTTCAACGTTATCCTCTATAGTTTTTTGCCATAGAGCTGCTGGCTCTTTTCAGCAATAAAGTTAATGGGTCTTCACTACTGTGGCTAGGACCTCAAAAGGATTATGCACTGGCAAGTTAGGCATCAAGCACTGTCGATGGACATGAAGGACTGGAGTTGGGCAGATCATTGGCAGACACGATTTCATTTATTTACACATGTTTTTGGGAGACCGGACTTTCATTCATTGGAGCGCGTTATCCATATCAATGTTATAAAATCACAGTGAGAAAAAAAAAAAGAGCTGTAAACCACGCACTGATGCGGTGGTTGTGAGAAGGAAACAGTAGATAAGTCAGTTGTCCTATACATGAAAGACCCTGTGCTCTGTTGTGCCTTACAAATTGGAGCTACTGGACATTTCACACATCTCAGAATCCACTGCGTGTGTACATATTTTTCTCTGACAGCCAACAGCGTTTGCTGGGCTGGAGAGTCAACATCAACGGTCATACTACTGTGTAGAAACCCTTAATTCCTTGCCTATGCCACTTGGCTAGTTAACATCATTGACCATCACACTGATACAAACACTCTGGACTTTGGTTTTCCTTCCCTCTTTCTTCTTTAGCTATAAACAATCAAACAATAATCGCTTAATATTCAGAATACAGATCCAACTTTGAGTTTTAACGAATTATTTTTCATATTTGATAACCTTTGAATGATGGTCGTGTCTAGTAGTGTTTGAAATGGAAGGCCTTCAATACAGGAATGGGTGAATCTAATCTTTGTTTTGGTTATCAAAATGGGACTTAAAAGGAAGTTCATTTTTGATAGCAATTTCTTTGGAATCCTCTTCTTCAAGCGTTGATTTTTATACAAACTGGTTTCCACAAGTTCCGTCTTTCTCTTTTCTGTTGTTAATTAAATCTCAAGAGTGTTTTCAAAGTCACAATGCTAGTTCGTTTGTCATTGCACAGAACTGTCTGCGGTGCTTTTTTTAATTGTAAGCAGAGTGCTCGTCTCACCTACGGATTCGTTTCGATAGTTTATGTGTTTTTCTCCCTTTTGCTTTGGAGTGAGCTGACTTGCTTTTTGGTTTGTTGTGTGCGTAAGTGTGCCATGTTTGCCGGCAATTCCATGTACTGGTACTTGAAGTGAGAATTTTCACTCTGAAGGAAGGAAGAATCATGAAAAATGTCCCTACTACTCACACAATCCGATATGCATTAACAATAACTAAACTTTTTCTGCTGGGGAGGAGGGAGTAGAGGGGGGAGAAGGGACTTTGACCTGACCCCCTGCGTTCCATTCACTGCACACGTGTGCAAAAAATGAAATCAACTGTCCATCTGCTTGCCAAGAAATCAAAATGGAATTGTGTGAGGACTTTCCCTTAAACGTCTTCTTGGGTGTTTGGTTGGTCCACGCAATGGGGTCGCGATACCTCGTTTTTTTCAAAGCTGTTCACATTCATTCTTCCTCTGGTCCCATTGAAATTACAATCGAATCGATCGATCGCGGAATCGGTCGGAATCGCTTTTCCGTGAACCACAAGGCAAAGTTTCCGTTTTTTTCGCGTTTTTTTTCTTGTTCTGTTTTTCTGTTTTTTCTCTCCTT
>JADBJO010009487.1:51233-82991 GCA_016801955.1 Conus betulinus | reverse complement strand
GTGTGTGTGTGTGTAAAAATAGTAGGGCTCAAGTTTACCTTTAGACCATGCATTAAGTTCCCCCTCTGGCTCCGGTCGCTCTCTCATTTTTTTCTGTGTGTGGTGGGTTTGTTTGTGTTTGTTGTGTGTGTGGTGGGGGTGTGTGTTGGGGGTGTTCTGTCCGTGGCGGTGCATGCTCGCTCGTGTATGGTGCGGGCGTGATTGCCTTTGTGCGCACGCGCGCGTGGAGCATGGGTGTGTGTTGAATTGTTGTGGTGGTTTGCTCGTCGTCGGTGGTTGTTTCAATTCATACCACCTGTGTGTAACTGTTTGTTGTTTTCCTTACTTCTTCTTTCTATCATTGTCTTCTTCGTCGGCTCTCTTCTTACTCTTTCTCTGTGCTTCTATTTCTCCTTTTTTCTTCTCTTCCTTCGCACTTCTCTTCTTTCTGCCCCCTTTGACATCATACCCCCCCACCTCTCAACACGGGCCCGTTATGGGCACCCGCACCCCGCCATACACACACACACCTCACCGACTTCCAGACCGTTTTTCCGCACCTTCATGTCCCCTCCCACCCCCTACCACGCCCCCCAGACAACACCAAAAAAAACCAAACCCTCCTCCGATCTCGTCCGCCCTGTCTTGCCGGGGTTCCCCTCCCTCACTGGTGGGTGCCAGGGCGGCTGCCGAGCCAGAGTACCGGAGCACTCGCCGTTCACCTTGTTGCACGTGCTGCTACCAGCCCTGCCCTGCAAGCTCCTTGCAATCCTGGCCTGACTTGTCCCATCATCACACACTGGAGCAGACAACGCGAACTGCGGGAGGAAAACCACAGCACAGCGGAGATCCCTCAGCAACCGCAAAGCCAGCAGCACAGTGTAGTATTATTAAGTAGTAGTATAATAGTAGTCGTATATAGCAGCATCAGCAGCATCACCATCAGACACTAGTAGTGAGAACACCGTGGAGAGGTGAGAGAGGAGGATAGTGAGGAGTAGTATGCACATCATCTCAGCAGCATCAGTAATTCTTCGAGATAGTAGTATATAGTTAACAGCAGCAGTCGGCAGCAGAAGCGCAGCGAGAAACACAGTATAGTAGTATAGTAGTTAAAGTAGTAAGTAGTCTATAGTATTAGACCGCATCATCAGCGCCGCAGCAGCACGCAGAACGACCCAGTAACAAGCCAATTGTAAGTATGATCACCACCACCACCAGCACTTATTATATTATTCGTTAGTAGTATTAGTAGCAGAATTAGCAGCACAGGCAGCAATATTATCTCAGTAGACCGACCCAACCACCAGCAGCACCAGTATTAGTATATTAGTAACTGATAGTATTCATAGTACCGCCTCCCAAGCCAGCAGTATCTTATAGTAGTATCGTAGTAGCACCACCCTACGTTTGGTAGTACAGGGTAGTCGAGGTGTTGGTTGGTAGCAGTATCATAATCGCCGCAGAGCAGGCGGCAGCAGCAGTAGCAACATATCCGGGTAGAATCAACAAAGCACCAGCATTACTGGTTCTACTTAAATTAGACGTAGTGGTGGGGGTGCTAACTCGTCGTAGTCTATTATTTCTGATTGATGGACTGTGCGTAGTATGTGGATGGTTGTAGTCTGGTATAGTAGTAATAGTCTCGTAGTCGTCGTCTTCGGTATCGTCAGTCGTCCGTCCCTTGTTGCTTCGCTCCCGTCGCCCCTCTCTCCCCACGACCCTTAATCTCTGCGCGTTATTCTCAACACTCCTCCTTATCCCCCCCCCCCTTCCCCGCTCCTCAATTCCCCTAGTACACTTTCCCCCCCCCTCCCCCTCCTCTTACTCCCCTACACCTCACCCACTACCTCCGCGTACCCCTCTTCACTTCTTTCCAGTCTCACTCCCCAACCTAACTCCTTAAACATTCCCTTATACACCCCTCCTTTAATATCTAACATACACATACATTTTATTGTGCAAAGCCCAACGGCTATGATTTAGGTTGTTTCTGACCGCCCCCGCCCCCCCCCCCCCACCCCACCCCCACCACCGCATTGACCAATATGAGAAAATAGATGGGTTTTTAAGTTAGGACTGGACAAGAAGAGATAGGAAATTCTTAATGTCTGAAAGAGTCTCTGGCAGTCCTGTTCCACGTCGTGGAGCTTGAAAAGGAGAAGATCTTCAACCAGTCGTTAGTCCTGAAAGCGGAGTCATTCGTAGAAGGCTTTCGTCCAGCCCCAGGTAGTGTAGTTGTGGAGCAGGGGGTGTGATTTTAAAGGAGATCTGAGAGATAAGAAGGTCCATTTTCAAAGAGAGCAGGTGACACTGTGAGGATTTTAGATTTTGTACAGAATCGGTTTTGAGACGATAGCCAGTGAGAGCGTGAAGTATAGGCTAAATGTTGATCATATTAACTTGCTCTGACAGACGACTCTGGCTGCAATGATTTCTGGCCTTCTCTTGTAATTTTTTCCTAATCAAGTATTTTTGGAATGTTCCTACCCAAAAGGAGTGAGTGTTAGGCCGTAAATCTAATTCTAGATAAATACCAAGGCCACAAAGTAATTTTTGTTACAAACTCTGTAGAGAGCAAGGTACGGACGGCGCACTGATTTCTTCTTAGTACTCCACTAGCCATCTTCGGCAATATTTAAACCTTTTAGCCTTCTCAAAGAGAGGGTTGTCAAGAATACCCCCTTCCTGGGAAGATGTGAGGGTACGTCGGAGGGGGCTGCGAGAATCCGGTTTTGTGAGGTACATCTGGGGGCGGAGCCGAGAGGTTCCACACAATGGGTTAGGCTGTTTTATTTCAGGAACATGAGTTCCGTCTTTCTGTCTTTTATTTTGTATTTGTTTGGTTGTCCCAACCCATTCCTTCAGGTCAATGCCAATGCAGCTCGTGTTCCGCTTCCTAGACAATCCGTTCTCAATTTCAGCAGATTGGGCGCCGACTGATTCCTCTTGCATATCGCAGCAAAGCTCTCAATGCGACATTGGTGTTCCCACTGAGACGTCGGCACAGGACCCTACAGACATACCCGCAACAAAAAGAACTGCGCCATGATACAGCCCATGAGATCCCCGTACCTAAGAGGAGAAACTGTACCCAATATCTGGACCGACTTTTACCACACTGTCTGAGTTCGTCCATTTCCGTGCCTAAAATGAATCCAGAGTCTGGAGCGTTGGGTCTTTGAATCCGTAAAGAACCAATAATTATTAGCATCTTGTCCATGCAAGCGAGAGGTCTCCACGCTAATAAGTAAAACCTTCCCATCTCATAGGACCCGACCGAGAGGTCATGACTATATGTATGGTGCTCGCCTCACATATGGCCTTGCTGTCGCAAATGATTATGATTCAAAAGTTATTCACTCGAGACTGTATTTTAAGAATTTGTCCAAAAACTCGTTTCCCAAAATTTGGATAGAAATGACAAATGTTGATACCGAGGCCGAAGACTTCTGTAAACATTTTTAGATATCTGTGAAGGTTTCCGTGATCAATGGGGACGTACCACTGGGGGGGGGGGGGGCGGGTACCACAAGATTTTTCAGGAACATAGACCGAGGACAAAGGACGTATTGTTCATGAGATAAATGGGTAGAACGTCATCAATGCCTGAAAGAGCAATTTAATTGGTAATGTGCAATCAAGTGCACATTTTTCAGTGACTGCATTCGCAAACAAAATGTGTGTGACATAGTCTTACTAACATGGGCTAAACCAAGCCAAAGGCTGTCCACAGTAAATTTTTGTCATTTCGCAAGCAATAAGTTACATGCAGTAGAAATCTAGCTTTCACGGAATAGTGTTCCCCAATTTTAGTGACCAAATTGAAACACTCGAATAATTTCTGAGGGAGCTCTTTGCGTTTGTACGATGGTTAATATTTGGGGATTAGTGACTTTTCCTATTGAACTATTTGGAGACATTAGATAGTGGCTGTCCCGTCTTCACCAAAAGACCACTATCCTTTGACGACGAAACAAGTTTTTGCTGATGAACCAATGATCAGTAACTGAGATTTTCTTTCCTCGCAGTTTGATATCTTTGTGTCCCCTGTGCACAGTCAGTCCCGTGGCGCGCCATGACTCTCAAGCCCCAACCCCCACCCCCCCCCAAACCCCCCCCGCGTGGCCTCCGACACTCTCGGGGACCCCAATGTGTTGCCAATTGACTCAGGTGAGCGATCAGTGACTCAGCGGCCCTGCTCACTGAGCATGGCTTTCATCAAGCGTGCCCGGAGGGCAGAGGAGGTCAGCTGACAGCCGATGGCTCGCTCGATATGGCGCGTGGGTCCGTTCAATTTGACAAAAAGGCCTCTATATCGATACATAATTTCCCTTACTTCCTTGGAAGCGTCTTTGGAAGGCAGGCCTACGGTATCAATTCACACGTCACAGCATAATGCTCCGATGGCTGGGTTTATTGTCAACATTGAGTGCTTTAACAGAAGGATATCACTGTCGCCCATCGTAGTACTACCCAGTCTACTCGTTTACTTGTTTGTTTCGTTATTTCAGTTCAAAACTCTAGAGAGTGTCCAAAGTATCGTAAAATATTCTAAACGACACAGAACACCCTCGGGCGCTGGATATCCAACTGGGGGCTTATTGAATGGAAGTTGACCGTCGCGCGATCAATAACAATATTTCCTTGAAGGTCATTTACCAATTCCAGAAAGTCTTGAATTTCGGTGACAACCATGCTGGTCGAAATTTGGTTGTTCTATCTCATATCTAATCTATCTACTAAAACTGGGTACGTACTGTAAAAAAAAAAAAACTGTTAGGTGACAGGAGCTCTAAGTAGGACAATGTCAGGTGCACAAGTTCAAAGGTCCGATGCCGAAAAGCAAAAGAAGAGTCAAAATAGGCAATAGCAGAGTCAGCTTATCCGAGATGACAAAGGCGCGAATTTCCGACCCCCGCAGTAGGAGTAGTAGTAGTAGTAGTAGTAGTCGTAGTAGTAGTAGCAGTAGTAAGTAGTAGCAGCAGCAGCAGCCAGTAGTAAATAGAACTAGTAGTAAAAATTGGTGAGTGATGAGTAGTAGTAGTAGTAGTATAGTAGTAGTAGTAGTAGTCGTAGTAGTAGTAACAGCAGCAGGAGAGTAGTAGCAAGTAGAGATTAGTGGCAAGTAGCAGTCAAAACCAGCATCAGCAGTTACGGTAGCAATAGTAGCGGCAGCAGTACCAGAGCAGACAGCAACAGCAGCAGTAGTATTAGATGCAATCAGCGGCAGCAGTATTTGTAGGAGTAGACCCTAGCCGCGGTAGTAGTTCTACAAGCGGGAGTAAAAGGAGTAGGAAATTCGTATGAAGAGCCGTGCCGACCACGAGGGACGCATAAATAGTTGTAGCACTGGTAGTACGCAGCAGCGCAGGCAGTGTACAACAGTAGTAGTCTGTATAGTCAGTAGTAGTAGTAGTAGAAGGTTAGTAAATTAGTAGTAGTGTTAGTTGTGTTTTTTTTTTTGTGGCACGTAACCACTAGCAGCGTTAGCAGCAGCAGTAGCACAACAGGACTTCCTGAGAAGGAGGAGGAGGAGAGAGAAGAGGGGATGAAGGAGGATAGAGGCTGAGAAGGAGAAGGAGGAAGATGAGGAGGAGGAGCAAGTGAGGCTTCAATGAGGCCGTAGGATACAGGAGGAAGGAGAAGGAGAAGTATCGTTAGGACGGGAAGAGGCGGAGGAATGAGGAGATGCAGGAGGACTGAACGAGGAGGACGGAGTGAGAAGGAGAAGGAAAAGTCTGGGTCGGACCGGCTCGCCGTACGCAAGTGAGGAGGAGGAAGGGAGACAAAACTAATAACGGTCACTGACAATAACTCTGACACCGGTCAAGGACACTTAACTGTGACACAGTCAGGACACTTACTGTTGACATAGTCAGCGACACTTACCCCTGTGACACAGTCGGGGACATTATCTGGGACAGTCAGGACACTATAATTGTGACACAGTCAGGACACTTACTGGTTAACAGGACACTTACCTTTTTTGACACAGTTAGGACACTTACCTTTGACACAGTCAGGACACTTACCTGTGACACAGTCAGACAGGACACTTACTTGTGACATAGTCAGGACACTTATGGTGACACAGTTAGGGACCCTTACCTGTGAAATAGTCAGGACACTTACTGTGACACAGTCAGGACACTTACCTGTGACACCAGACAGGACACTTACTTGTGACACAGTCAGGACACTTACTGTTTGAACAGGACACTTGCCTGTGACACAGTCAGGACACTTACCTGTGACACCAGTCAGGAACACTTACCTGTGACACATTCAGGACACTTACTGCGTTACAGTCCAGACACTTACACGCGACACAGTCAGGACACTTACCTGTTGACACAGTCAGGACACTTACCTGTGACACATTCAGGACACTTACATGCGTCACAGTCAGGACACTTTACCTGTGACACAGTCAGGACACTTACCTGTGACACAGGATACTTACTGGTGACACAGTGAGGACAATAACTTGTGACACAGTCAGGACGCTTACTTGTGACACCGGTAGGGGGGAGATAACCCGGTCGACACGTGCACTGGCCGTTGAGCTTGTCGCACACGTTACTGCAGTGAGAACTACACTGGAATGCACCAGTTCTGTCCATAGGTACCATCGTCACACAAGCTGCAAACGCACACACACACACACACACACCTACACACACCACACACACCACGCGTCACACACAAGGGCGTACACACACGACACCACACACACACACAGCACGCCACGCACGCACGCACGCACGCCACGCTGCACGCACGCACACACACAGAGCGAGTGCACGCTCTGGTACCGAACCACAGGCATTTGCATGAAGGCGACTACTAACGCACAAATGTACGCGCACGCACACAACACACACACACACACACACACACACACACACACACACAACACACACACACACACACATTACAATTAAAGCACTATTATGCATGGGCAAGCATGCACACATGCATGCGCGCCCCTGCAACCTTCCCCCCTCACACACACACACACACACACCCACACACCCACACACACACACACACACACACACACATATCAGAAGTCGTGGAGAGCAAATCTTAATGTGTAAACTACTTGTCCGCGTCACATTTCCAAGATAGTAACAAAACTCAAGTTAAATGCATGGAACACAAAAAATCTGCCATGTTCTTTTTGTACTTGTGGTAATCCTATTTCAGTGCATCATTTGTTGAGAGAATGTTCTGTCTTAACTCCAGTCTATAAAGAAAAGTTCTATTGATATCAAAGTCCCAGATATCAGTCAAATATTTTAACAGCCCTACTATCATAAACATTGTACTATTATTTATCGCACAATCTAAAATTGCCAGAGTGCTTTGATGCGGTTTTTGTTTGGTGTTTGTTTGTTTTGTTTTTTAATACCATTAATCCATAAGTTATTTTGTTACTTTTGTTTTTTGGATCTTGAAGTTAACATTGTTAGAGATGATGACGTTTCTGATTATTTTTCGTCTAAGATACATCAATGGTGAACAGACGTTAAATAAAACACTGAACTGAACACACACATCTAAGTTTAGTAGTTGTCTCTTTGCAGCTTTCTGAGGCTGTCCTTGCTTAAGAACGGCTCTGCTTTCCCTATAATTGAACTTTAACTGTTTCCTTTCACCATAGTGGATTTCTTCAAAGCAAACTCTCCCCCCCCCCCACCCCCCGTCCCCACTCCCCACCCCACTCCAATCCAATCCCCCCCCCCCCCCCCCCCTCCCCGCCCTCATCTCACACACTCATTTCCTCCTTTCCTCTCTCCCGCCAGCCCTCCGCCGCTGTGTTGGCTTCTGATTCTTCTTTGCTTCCGCTCCGCTCTGAATCTGTCATAACATGAAGTAGAATGCTCCGGTCTATCAGCACGTTGGGCTAAAGCGTAGGTCAGACATCTGCTAACTTGTAGTCACGAGACCCTCTTCTTCAGTTCTCTTATTTTCAGGCATTTGTTCATTTATCCCATCAGCTTAAAATCATGCACAGTGTGGTCTCAAAACTTAGCTCAGACGCCTGCTACGTTCGTAGCCATTAGACTTCTCTTTTTCAATTCTATCATCTCAGTCACTCATTCATTTATCCATCAGCTTAAAATCATGCGAAGTGTGGTCTCAAAACTTTGCGGATGTTGGGTAGCGTATATGGAGTAGCCCGCACGTAGTGACATCTTGATGAAACAAGCTGAAACTGATCTCAGAACTACACTCTTCCTCGCGCCAGCTCCGACCACGTTCCAATTCACGATGGCTCCGTGCTCGTCGTGTCAAGAAATAGATCCAATTCACAATGGCTCTGTGCTCATTGTGTCAAGAAATAGATCCCATTCACAATGGCTCCGTGCTCGTCGTGTCAAGAAATAGATCAAACTCACGATGGCTCCGTGTTCGTGTCAGGAATAGATCCAATTCACGGTGGCTCTCCGTTCTCGTCGTGTCAAGAAATAGATCCTCGCGGATTCTTTTTCACCTCCTCCACGTCCAGGTCTTCAACAGTTTACCTCATGATTTTCGCCTCTGATGAAATCCTTTAAACGTGGTGTAGAGCATTTTTTGTCTATACACCAACATCCTACATGCTCCCTTATGACTCAGCCATGTAGCAAACTAACTTAGGTGTGGTGTGGTGTGTGTGTGGGTTGTGTGTGTGTGGTGCATATATATTGATGAGCGTTTCCTCATCAGATGTTAGTTGATCTTCCTGTTTGGTGGATACATGCTGTTGTTATTTGTTTACTCTACAGTGCATTTATTGAGAGGAACACACTCAGAAACGGTCAACGTGATGGTCTTTACTATTATTTAGTAAACTTGCCGTCATTCATGCCTGGCTCTGCTTGGAATTGTTGGTGTCCTGAGTTACGCTAGAGCCGGCGGCTGGCTTGTTGAAGGTCACGTTCATTTCATTCTCCTCTAGTCCGAGTCCTTTCAGCTTTGCGGAATGCACCACCTAAAGAAGATGTGTGTAGATAATCGTTTTTTTTTTTGTTTTTTTTTTTTTACCAATAACATTTATTTTCTTTTTGTTCTTTTGTTTTTCTTTTGTCAGCATGTTATTTAGTCTTTCAGTTTGATTTTTTCTTTTTTTTTTTTAGTCAATCAGCTATTGACATATTCAGTGAAGTTACGTCACTTCTTAGTCTGTCAGCTGCTTGGTTTGGTCGTTTGAGATCTCTAGTCATTTATGTGATTCGTCAGGGTATTTGAGAGAAGAGAAAGATATACCCCAAGGTGCGGGTAGGACCTAAAGAAGTACTGTCCTCAACTGCCCAACAAACCAACCAGCAATCCGGCACCACACCCTTGGAAGCCTGCGCTGTGTTCACATAGGGTGCAGGCATGCACAGAGCATTCCATTATAACGCCAAGGGACATACTTGCTCCCTGGCAGATGCCATTGTGTAATGGCCACTGGATGTGTCACAACAGAAACTTCCCCGGAAGCGTTCCCATTGGTGTACCAACCCATATTTCGTGGCTGCAAAACCCACCGTTAAAAAAAGAAAGAAAGAAAGAAAGAAAGAAAGAAAACGCCACCGCCAAGCAACTGCCAGGTGCACCCCACAACCTCAACCGTTGTTGTTTCGCTGATAGGTGAAGGAAGTTCAACTCCAAACAGCCCAGCTTTCGCCATGAAGTCTTACGAGCATCCCCCTCTAATCTAGTTCCATTCTTTTCTGCCTTCCAGAATGCACCTCCCAAGGAACACTTGCCTAGAACTTGTTAGTGTTATTATGATCATTATTACTATTTATTATCATCATCATCATCATCATCATCATCATCATCAACAGACATCCTCTTCTTTCTTTTTATTTCTTTTCTCTTTCGTTTTTTTTCTTCTGATTTTTTTCTTTGTTTGTTTTTTGTTTTCTTTGGTTGGTTGGTTTTTTTTTTTTTTTTGGTTAATTTTGTTTACTATACTAAAACATTTTAGTTAGTATGATAGTTTGATGGTTTTATTTTAGCTAATCGGTAATCAATTCCTCGGTAATCAGTTCGCTTTTAAGTGTGTGATGATTAGTCCGTCAGCTGGTCAGCTTCGTCGTTTGAGATCGCTATAGTCGGTCATTTGGTTCGTCGGGGTATTTGAATGTCTTCCAGTCAGTTTCGCTGGTTGGGTTGTCGCTAGCTGGTTCTGAGAGATGGTTGGTTAATGTATAGGCCTGTCAGTTAGTGGTATATGCACCTTATGTTTTGTTGGTTTGGATAATGTTCTTTTGATGAGGTAAGTGTGACCTGAGGGTGCATTGTTTTCCTCTGGGCGCACGCGCGCGCGTGCGTGTGTGTTTTTTGTGTGTGAGTGATTGTACGTGTGTGTGTGTGTGTGTGTGTGTGTGTGTGTGTGTGTGTGTGTGTGTGTTGTGTGTGTGAGAGAGAGAGAGAGAGAGAGAGAGAGAGAGAGTGTGTGTGTGTGTGTGTGTGTGTGTGTGTGTGTGTGTGTGTTGTGTGTGAAGTGAGCGATTGCGTGTGTGTGTGTGTGTGTGTGGGTGTGTGTGTGTGTGGTGTGTGTGTGTGTGTGTGTGTGTTTGCTTGCTTGCTTGCGTATGCGTGTGGCGGGGGATGAAGGTGTGGAGGAGAAGTAAGGGGAGGAGGACGGGGGGTGAGGATGAATGTTAGGGATCATGTTCACCTGCATCAGATATTTTTGAAATTACTGACGTCACGTTTATCAAGATTGCTCCTCCTTTCTTCTAGTACTGATGTCACGTTTATCAAGATTGCTCCTCCTTTCTTCTAGTACTGATGTCACGCTTCTCAAGGTTGTTCCTCCTTTCTTCTAGTACTGATGTCACGCTTCTCAAGTTGTTTTCCTCCTTTCTTCTAGTACTGATGTCACGTTTAGTATCAAGGTTGCTCCTCCTTTCTTCTAGTACTGATGTCACGCTTCTCAAGGTTGTTCTCCTTTCTTCTAGTACTGATGTCACGTTTATCAAGGTTGCTCCTCCTTTCTTCTAGTACTGATGTCACGCGCTTCTCAAGGTTGTTCCTCCTTTCTTCTAATACTGATGTCACGTTTATCAAGGTTGTTCCTCCTTTCTTCTAATACTGATGTCACGCTTCTCAAGGTTGTTCCTCCTTTCTTCTAGTACTGATGTCACGTTTCTCAAGGTTGTCCCTCCTTTCTTCTAGTACTGATGTCACGTTCTCAAGGTTGTCCCTCCTTTCTTCTAATACTGATGTCACGCTTCTCAAGGTTGTTCCTCCTTTCTTCTAATACTGATGTCACGTTTCTCAAGGTTGTCCCTCCTTTCCTTCTAGTACTGATGTCACGCTTCTCAAGATTGTTTCCTCCTTTCTTCTAATACTGAGGTCACGTTTTCTCAGGTTGTTCCTCCTTTCTTCTAATACTGATGTCACGCTTCTCAAGATTGTTCCTCCTTTCTTCTAATACTGATGTCACGCTTCTCAAGGTTGTCCCTCCTTTCTTTCCTTTAGTCACTGAACAATAACATGTGTGATGCTTAAACATGAATATGTACCACTGTATATCGTCACTGTTAATGAAAAACAATAACAATGTGTGATGCTTAAACATAATATGTACCACTGTATATCGTGACTGTCGATGAAAATCCACAACAATGTGTGATCTTTAAACCTTAATATATACCACTGTACATCGTCACTGTTACCAATAACAATGTGTGATGTTTAAACCTTAATATTTACTACTGTACACAGTCACTGTTGATGAAAAACAGGAACAATGTGTGATCTTTACAACTAAATATATACCACCGTATATCGTCACTGGTGATGAAAAACAATACCAATGTGTGATATTTATCCTAAATATGCACCACTGTACATCGTCAACTGTTGATGAAAACAAATTGAAAAGAATATGTGAAGTGATCGAGAGCAACAAGCATAACACGAAAACAATACAGCAACAACAACAGCAACAACAGCAGCAATAACAACGAACATAAAAAAAACAGCTACACAGCAACAAGACACAACTTCACGTTCCTAGACCGACTGAGAGAGTTCAGCAGTAAATTGTGAAATTCCTCATCTACAGATCATCACCACTACACAACGCAAACACCTCCACCACCACCACCACCACCACCACCACCATCACCACCACTCCTGTAACCATCAGCAACAACAACACTCAGAGTCTGACCCTCGAGGCACCAGTTGGGGGCACTTGGTTTCCAGGCCGGGCCGGCAGGCTTGGCATGCCCCTGTCACCTTGTCGCAGATGGGGCTGTCCGTGCTGCAGGAGCCGCAGTGATGTTGCACTCCGCGCCCCAGTAGCCGTCACTGCAGGCTGCGGAACAAAGTCAAGACACTCGGTGACGTATGTCGCCCTTTGACGTCATTAGAGAGATGATGTCCCATAGCACCAGTTTACACCCCTCCATAGTTGAAACAAAAAGTTGAAATTGTACAACATAATATTGTTTTGTTTATTAGCAGAGGAGTGCATCTCTAAGGTGATCCAAATAAAGGCTGTTCTGGACAATTCTTAGCAGCTGACAATGGGTGACAATGCTTGGGTTATTAAACAGCAGAGCTGGCCAGTCTGACTGCTGCACGCCTTTTGACCTCCCATTCATCTTTAAATGGATCCTCAGGCACAGGCTCAGGCACAGGCTCAGGCACACATTCATATCCAACCATGTCACCAGGACTACATATAATGTCTGTCATACTATGTTCATGTTAACAATTTCTACCAATATCATTCAGGCTCAGGCGGCGGCCATAGTAAACCGTGCCACGGATCCGTTCTGCCGGGCGGGACACGGCCGTCAAAACCACGACCCGCTTTGGCCGCCGCCTTAATGTAAGTAACGCTGTACCATGTCCATCGTGAATAAGACACTGTGCGTCGCTGTGACATCGAAAGATCAATGATGCCAACAACACTAAACTTACAAAGCCACCTTACCTTCGAAACACTGCTATACACACACGTGCCCAACATTGCGCATGTCCGCTTGTAATAAGAACCACAAGCTGAAAGACACCTCATACGCGACTACACTACGTTACAAGGTTGCACCTCCTATGACGTCACACATCACCATGACCCACCACACGTCACACCACACCAAGTCCTCGTCTTACGTCACTCCTACCTAGTGAAGTCACAGCACTTACTCAAGACTTCAAATTCGCACAAATTGATGACGTAATCGCCGTTGACATTTGACGTGGAGGTTTTGCTCAGTCGTACGCGTGAACCTGTTTTCACGCCGTCAGTGCATGTGAACGCGTTTTTTTCCTGCTGTTGAAATTTGCTGGGGTAGGTGTAGCAGGGCTGCCCGTCCACCGTCACTTCCATGGTCGCCATCCGTCGGTAGACTGACAAACAAACGTGAAGGATGTTCAAAGGGAGAAGAGTGAAGGAGTTGGGGGAAGAAGACCAAGGTACAGAAAGGGGAGAGGGAAGGGTGGAGGTGGGGGAAGAAGATTTAGGGGGAAAATTTGTGAAAGAAATGAGAGGAAAATAGACTAAGACCACAAACTGAAATGTGTGTTTGGTTGGTTGGTTGGTTGGTAGGTTTGGCTTGGGGGAGGGAAGGGGCTACCTACTGTGTGTATCACTTCAGCGGTGCTGTGCCGTGACCGTAGACTAAGTGCACCGTGTCAACTGTCCTGGCAATTCTCCGGGCACAATTCCCCCGAAGTCCATTTTCCCAACACCGACAATACCCCATGGATCTTTCCTCGATGCAAGCGGCGAATTACCGGTGACATTACCGTGACAGGGAATTACCGGTGGCAGGGAATCATCGGTGACATTACCGGTGACAGGAACTACAGGTGACAGGCAATCACTGTGATAGAGAATTTGTCGGTGGCAGGAAATGTAAGTGGTGGCAGTACACACCCTGTGTCACCCATGCTATCTTTATAACAGCCAGCCAGAAACACACTAAAGTGGTTAACGATATCAAAGTGAGTGATCGCTGGCTGGTGCTCATGCATGCACGCACACACACGCACAAAGATACACGCCTGCACGTGCATGTGTATTTTTGAGACACACGCACCTTCATGCGTGTGAATTGTTACCCCCCCCCCCCCCCCCCCCTCCCCGTCTTCGCTTCTCTCTATCTTTTCCCACTCTGGTGTGTGTGTGTGTGTGTGTGTGTGTGTGTGTGTGTGTGTGTGTGTGTGCGTGCGTGCGCGTGCGTGTGTACACGTTCACGCGCGTTGATGTGCGCTTGCGCGCTCGTGTGTGTGTGTGTGTGTGTGTGTGTGTGTGTGTGTGTGTGTGTGTGTGTGTAATATAGCGATAGAAGTAAGCCAACTTGATTCTACTTAATTTGGGCAAAATGGGATATATGTCTGAACAAAGACGCATTGGATGAAACCTCTTTTGGCACAGCTTGTTTCGGCAACAAATGTGTCGACAAAAGTTACTGGAAAGAAACGTGATTAGACAACACGCAGCTCACAGTTGAGGCCAGGGAGTCATGGCAACATCTGTGCACGTGTCCTTACCAAGACAGCTTACCATACTTGATGATTGAAAGAACAGGGTGGGTAGGTCGGTGGTGCTTGGAGAACAGGGTGGGTAGGTCGGTGGTGCTGGGAGAACAGGGTGGGTAGGTCGGTGGTGCTGGTGAGTGGGGGTTCCGCTCCCTAGGTTCCTGCCGGCGTTTGTGTCAGCTTCCTGTGTGTCACGAAGACTGACTATTCTGCTGTCACAGGCGCAGTTTTTGACGGGTTGTAAATGTGTGCCGTTTGTATAGCCAGAGAGCACTGCATCTGCGGTGAGCACTCATGTATCAACTTGGGCAAGTGTAGCTGTGAGCTCAACATAGACCGACGCAGTGGTGCTGGAAGCCGTCACGTCTGGTCCGTGCTCTCTCTGTCCCTGCTTGTTGGTCGGGTATTGGCACATTTGCCCCCCCCCCCCCCCCCCCCCCCCGCCCGCACACACACACACACACACACACACACACACACACACACACACTGAGGGTAAGCATGCTTTTTTTTAAGATACGAAGGCTTATTGTGGAACAATCGTACCTAACTGATAGTATTTTTCTTTCTAAACATTACCGATCAAAATAACATTATGTAATTTTGTTATTGTTTTCGAAAGTTCCTCAGATCAGTATGCTCGTTTCATATGTTTTTGCCGAGTTGTATGGTTTTGGTTGTTTTGATTCTACCCTCACTAATCTATCAACACTTGGGTTTTATTTATGGTGCTGTTCACTTTGTAGGGTTTTCAGCTTGAGGCGCGGGTCCGGCTGGCTGGGTGCACTGGAGGGAGTGTTCGTGCTGTCCCAGGCTTCTCCTTGCTGTGGCATGGCAGTCTTCTCTGAGGCCAGGACTCGCCTTCGCTCCCCCAGTGCCTTCTTCTTCAACAGCCACTCAATCCGCCTACCTCTGGGCAGCCGGTGTCTTACCCCCGACGGCTGACCGGTACCCGTTGTTTTGGACCATGCTCCCCTGCGCCCAGTCACAGGAGTGGAGTGGGACCAGCAGTCTCTGATCATGCTCCCCTGCGCCCAGTCACAGGAGTGGAGTGGGACCAGCAGTCTCTGATCATGCTCCCCTGCGCCCAGTCGCAGGAGTGGAGTGGGACCAGCAGTCTCTGACCATGCTCCCCTGCGCCCAGTCTCGGTAGCATATCTTGTGGACTGCCATCAACGCGTCCACAATTGAGGTCAGTTAGACTTGAATTTAAAGGATGATCATCACCACAAGTGTGTGTGTGTGTGTGTGTGTGTGTGTGTGTGTGTGTGTGTGTGTGAGAGAGAGAGAGAGAGAGAGAGAGAGAGAGAGAGAGAGAGAGAGAGAGAGAGAGAGAGAATCTACTGCTGTCTGGACAGCGATCAACCTGGCCAGTGAAGGAAATTCCGACAGGATTTAATTCTTATCCAGAAGGACTCACCTGGATTTAATTCTTATCCAGAAGGTCTCTCCTGATTTAATTCTTATCCAGAAGGACTCAACCTGGATTTAATTCTTATCCAGAAGGACTCGCCTGGATTTTAATTCTTATCCAGAAGGACTCACCTGGATTTAATTCTTATCCAGAAGGACTCAACCTGGATTTAATTCTTATCCAGAAGGACTCACCTGGATTTAATTCTTATCGAGAAGGACTCACCTGTTCATTTTGTTATTGCTATGTGGCATAAGTAGTGTAATGAGTTCAGACTGACCGGGAGTGTGGTGGTTATGAACGCATGTGGACGGAAACGAATCAGTTTATATATTGATGTTGTTCATGGGCTACAGATTCATTTCCATATGCTCATTGTTTATTAAATGTTCACTCTTAGCTAACTTTGTGTTTGTGCTGTTTTTGTCGTAGGGAGCGAGTGATAGAATTTTAGAACACACAAAGCAGCTACACGCCTTCATACATTCGTGAGACGGATTGGACAGATCCATTTGCAAGCACCCTCCTTCCACTCTGTGACATCTGCCAAGCAGGGAATGTATTTCATAGTTCGTGCGCGTTTGTATTTTTCTTCTTTTTTCAACTTTTTTTTGTGTTTGTTTCTTTTTCTTTTTATTTGGGGGGGAGGGGGCGGGGGGGGGGGGGGGTTGTGTTTCTTTCTTTTCTCTCTATTTCTTTTTAGATCAATGCATTTACACACTACTGTAACTTTGCATAATCACCCCTCATCCCCACTCCCCAACCCCTGGAAGGTGGGAAAGCGTACAGGCCCAACACCCCCCCCCCCCCCCCCCTGCCACCTGCATCTACCTAGAGTAAACTCAGATTCCCCCACATCCCTCGTCTTTTCTCCTATGCCTACCCCCACCCCCCCTCTCCCCCCACCCCTTTTGTTGCCAAGATCCCTATCCTCCTTAAAAGCCTTCACAGTGTCCAGAAAGACAAAGCACCTCCCCCCCCCCCCCCCAAAAAAAAAAAAAAAAAAAAAAAAAAAAAAAAGCACGATGTACTTGTATTTGAGGGCGTGGGGAAGGGGAAGGTGGGATGATGCTGGACCTGAGCCAGAATGACCACCCCACCCCCACCACCGACACACACACACACACACACACACACACACACACACACACACACACACACACACACACACACACACACGGTGAATACAAGCACGTGCACACAATTCCCACCTGCCAGTCACCTAGGATGGATAGCTTTGAGCACGTACCTATATTCACCCCATGGGCTGTTTCTGGACTCCCCCCCCCCCCCCCCACCACTACCACCACATCATCACCACCACCACCATCACCACCATCACCACCACCACCACCACCACCACCACCACCGTCACTATCACAGCCATCACCACCACCACCGCCACCACCGTCACCACACAGCCATCACCACCACCACCGCCACCACCACCATCATCACAGCCATCACACCACCACCGCCACCACCACATCATCACAGCCATCACCACCACCACCATCACCCCACCATTACCATCACTACGATCAGCACCACCACCATCGTTATCATCATCATCATCATCATCATCATCATCATCATCATCATTGCAGCTAGTATCAATCAGCTTTAACTATTACCATCATGACTGTGATGACTTACAGCCGTTGCGTCCATAGCTGACCATTCTGTGGATAGAGTAGGAGGCACCCAGGTCCACCTGCCAGTAACAGGTGTAGTCCGAGTTACCCGAGTTGAAGTCATAGTAACCCCGTGTGGACACACTGGTAGCCAGCGGAGCTGTCGTCAATCTGACCGTCCACTGCCAGGTTAATGTCACGAGGAGTTTGTTGATTCCAGGGTGGACCTTCCCACGTACTACACACAGAGCAGTTCTTGTTCCGCGCCACGTTGACTGGGGACAGATATCAAAGCCTCTGCTGTTAGTAGCATGTGCACACGTGGATGACGTGCGTGCGCAATAGAGAGAAACAAGGAGAGGAGCATCAGGAATGAATGAAGGACAGATGGCTGCATTATTCTGTACTTTCTGTAACTGATGAATGTTTCATACAGCCTGTAAGAAAAGAACTGAAGACATTCAGCCGTGAAAAAAACAATGAAAAGTGTGTAATTTTGGCCGCGTCCTCTGAAAAATGCCAAACAAACTAATGGGCTGAATTGCACATAACACACATCACAGACGGAAGATCTGTTGCACGGGAATGATAATTTACAATCCCGTGTTACACTAGGTTACAAGTGCACTTAGCTGGATCAATAAGGCATTTGCCTATTTGAAGAGATTTTGAAACAAACTCACAGAAACGAAACATATCGTTTGCATTGTCATTGTTCAGCTGATATTACTGTATGTTATTCAAGCTGCAATATCAGAAATGCATGACTATGCACTTTGAAAGATAATGGTACCTGGGACAATTCAACAGAGATTCATCAAAGAAACTTGGAAGAGACAGAGTGTGCTGAGGGACAATACCAGAGATGGAGTGTGTGTAAAGGACAAAGAGAATAGGCTCAAGAACAGATCCCTGTGGAACTCCAGACGCAAGTCTGAAAAAAAAAAATGCACGACCATGAAAAGAAACAACACGAGTGCGACAAGACAGATGAGAATTAAACCAGGAGAGTGCAGTATAGTAAGCGTCAAGAGTAATGTGCCGACGAGAACGAAGATTAGCGTGATGTATGATATCAAAAGCGGCAGACAGGTCCAGGAGAGAGAGGAGAGAAATACGACCATCATGAAGGGCGAGAGGCAGGTTCTTGAGAATTATCAAGAATGCTGCTTCAGTGTTATGACCAGGAAAAAGGCAGGATATAAGAATAGAGCAAGCTATTGCGATGAAGACGGTCAACATCTGAAGGAATACTGTCTTCTCAACAATCCTAGACTAAATTTTTGTTTGTTTGTTTGTTTGTTTCCACAGCCCCGGCACCGGCAATCCACATGGAGCAGTCAGTGTCAAGTCGTCAAGAGGCAGCCCACTGGAGGAGACACTGCACAGCCGCCGAGTCACTTCGGTGGTGTTCAGTGGCGCCTGTTCTGATCTAACATACGCAGGACACCACCTACAAAGCCCTCTACTGACGACAATAATTGCTAAGTCGCGGAGCCGGCATGTGTGAGCTCTCCCTCCGGAGGGCGCCACCACGTCCGTCCAACGACATCCCCCATGGACTCGCCAATACCGGTGACCCCGACGGAACCAAACCAAGGCCACAGACGTGGAGAGGACATCGAAATTGAGGTCACCATGAGAGCAGGGCATGAAGGGCACAGAATTTGAGACTTTTTTTTTATGCTGATCGATGAGAATGAGGATGATGAAGATTATGCTACGGATTTCCATTTCGGTCTGAGACTACATGACAGGGCTGTACTCTACGCTTCCTTTCATAATATATCCCGGCGTCAACCAGGCCCGAGAGATACAGGCACCTGCAGTGTTGGTCAGAAATTGAGCAACACTCTCAGAAACGCATCCATTAAGTGGATGAAACTCGACTGTGTGGTCCCAGTCTTCCCAACTGAGTCCGCAGCAAAACTCAACTCTGGGTAGGAGCCGGTCGGGCAGAAAAACCAACATGACTCTGATGGGATTCGAACCCACGACCTCCTGGCACAGTGACCAGGGATAGTGTGCATGCGGACAGTGGCACAGTGACCAGGGATAGCGTGCATGCGGACAGTGGCACAGTGACCAGGGATAGCGTGCATGCGGACAGTGGCATGGTAACCAGAGATAGTGTGCATGCGGACAGTGGCATAGCGACCAGAGATAGTGTGCATGCGGACTGTGACATAGTAACCAAGGATAGTGTGCATGCGGACAGTGACATGGTAACCAGGGATAGTGTGCATGCGGACAGTGACATAGTAACCAGGGATAGTGTGCATGCGGACAGTGACATAGTAACCAGGGATAGTGTGCATGCGGACAGTGACATAGTAACCAGGGATAGTGTGCATGCGGACAGTGGCATGGTAACCAGGGATAGTGTACATGCGAACAGTGACATAGTAACCAGGGATAGTGTGCATGCGGACAGTGGCATGGTAACCAGGGATAGTGTGCATGCGGACAGTGGCATGGTAACCAGAGATAGTGTGCATGCGGACAGTGCCACTGACCCGGACCTCACTGACGCGCTTAAAGCAGACGATACTATGGTATGTATGTTTTTCATCCCGTGGGGGAAAGGCCGGGGCTGGGTGAAGCATTATTGTGTTTAATTACCCCCAACCGTCTGTTCAGCTACATAATCTTTTCTTTGCAGTAGACTGTGTACTTAGTGCATTAACGACAATACCCATATTGCGAGGAGTCGATAGAACAAACCCCAACTGCTCTCTTTGGGACTGCTGTAAGGATACCGTGCTGTTGTTAGCACAAGGGCCCCACAGTTCCTGGTCTATCCTGTCTCACAGGAAGTGGAGGCACAGGACACAGCCACAAGGGGGCCCAGATGTTCCTGGTCTATCCTGTCTCACAGGAAGTGGAGGCACAGGACACAGCACAAGGGGGCCCAGATGTTCCTGGTCTATCCTGTCTCACAGGAAGTGGAGAACAGGACACAGCACAAAGGGGCCCAGATGCTGCTGGTCTATCCTGTCTCACAGGAAGTGGAGAACAGGACACAGCACAAGGGGGCACACAGATGTTCCTGGTCTATCCTGTCTCACAGGAAGTGGAGAACAGGACACAGCACAAAGGGGGCACAGAGATGTTCCTGGTCTATCCTGTCTCACAGGAAGTGGAGGCACAGGACACAGCAGCCATCGGAGGTTATGGGGATACGGCTCGAAACAGAACCTACAATACTTTCTGGTGTGTCTACCAGATCTCTAGGTTGGCGAGGGCTGGTGTGTCTACCAGTTCTGTAGGTTGGTGAAGGTTGGCGTGTCTACCAGAGCTGTAGGTTGGTGAAGGTTGGCGTGTCTACCACAGCTGTAGGTTGGTGAAGGTTGGCGTGTCTACCAGAGCTGTAGGTTGGTGAAGGTTGGCGTGTCTACCAGAGCTGTAGGTTGGTGAAGGTTGCGTGTCTACCAGAGCTGTAGGTTGGTGAAGGTTGGTGTGTCTACCAGAGCTGTAGTTGGTGAAGGTTGGTGTGTCTACCATAGCTGTAGGTATTGAGGGTTCGTGTGTCTACCAGATCTGTAGATTGGTGAGGGTTGATGTGTCTACCAGTTCTGCATATTGGTATGTCTACCAGTTCTGTAGGTTGGTGAGTGCTGGTGTGTCTACCAGATCTGTAGGTTGGTGAGGGTTGGTGTGTCTACCAGATCTGTAGGGTGGTGAAGGTTAGTGTGTCTACCAAATCTGTAGGTTGGTGGGTCTACCAGCTCTGTAGATTGGTATGTCTACCAGATGTCTAGGTTGGTGAGGGATGGTGTGTGTGTGTGTGTGTGTACCAGATGTGTAGGTTGGTGTATGAACCAGGTCTGTAGGTTGGTGCATCTAATAGGTCTGTAGATCGGTATGTCTACTACCTGATCTGTAGGTTGGTCTGTCTATCAGATCTGTAGGTTGGTGTGTCTACCGGATCTGTAGTTTGGTGTGTCTACCAGATCTGTAGGTTGATGTGCCTACCAGGTCTGTAGAATGGTTTTGTCTACCAGATCTGTAGGTTGGTGTATCTACCGGATCTGTAGGTTCATGTGTCTACCAGGTCTGTAGATTGGTGTATCTACCGGATCTGTAGGTTGGTGTGTCTACCAGATCTGTAGGTTGGTGTATCTACCGGATCTGTAGGTTGGTGTGTCCACCGGGTCTGTAGATTGGTAACTACCAGATCTGTAGGTTGGTGTGTCTACCGGATCTGTAGGTTGTGTGTCTACCAGATCTGTAGGTTGGTGTGTCTACAAGGTCTGTAGGTCGGTGTGTCTACGAAGTCTGTAGTGTTGTATGTCTACCAAGTCTGTAGATCGGTATGTCTACCAGATCTGTAGGTTGGCGAGGGTTGGCGTGTCTATGAGGTCTGTATGTTGGTGTGTCTACAAGATCTGTAGAGTGATATGCCTACCTACAGATCTGGTAGACATACAATCCACAGATCTAGTAACATCCCTTATCAGTCTACAGATCTGTAGTCACACCAACCTACAGATGTGGTAGACACACCAAACAAATAGATCTGGTAGACACACCAACCTACAAAAACCTAGTGATCTGGTAGACATTCCAGCCTACAGATCAGGTCCAGACACCAAACTATACACCTGGTAGGCATATCACTCTACAGATCTTGTAGACACACCAACATACAGACCTCATAGACACGCCAACCCTCGCCAACCTACAGATCTGGTAGACATACCGATCTACAGACTTGGTAGACATACAACACTACAGACTTCGTAGACACACCGACCTACAGACCTTGTAGACACACCAACCTACAGATCTGGTAGACACACCAACCTACAGATCCGGTAGACACACCAACCTACAGATCTGGTAGTTACCAATCTACAGACCCGGTGGACACACCAACCTACAGATCCGGTAGATACACCAACCTACAGATCTGGTAGACACACCAACCTACAGATCCGGTAGATACACCAATCTACAGACCTGGTAGACACATGAACCTACAGATCCGGTAGATACACCAACCTACAGATCTGGTAGACAAACCATTCTACAGACCTGGTAGGCACATCAACCTACAGATCTGGTAGACACACCAAACTACAGATCCGGTAGACACACCAACCTACAGATCTGATAGACAGACCAACCTACAGATCAGGTAGACATACCGATCTACAGACCTATTAGATGCACCAACCTACAGACCTGGTTCATACACCAACCTACACATCTGGTACACACACACACACACACACCATCCCTCACCAACCTAGACATCTGGTAGACATACCAATCTACAGAGCTGGTAGACCCACCAACCTACAGATTTGGTAGACACACTAACCTTCACCACCCTACAGATCTGGTAGACACACACCACCCTCACCAACCTACAGATCTGGTAGACACACCAGCACTCACCAACCTACAGAACTGGTAGACATACCAATATGCAGAACTGGTAGACACATCAACCCTCACCAATCTACAGATCTGGTAGACACACGAACCCTCAATAACCTACAGCTATGGTAGACACACCAACCTTCACCAACCTACAGCTCTGGTAGACACACCACCTTCACCAACCTACAGCTCTGGTAGACACGCCAACCTTCACCAACCTACAGCTCTGGTAGACACGCCAACCTTCACCAACCTACAGCTCTGGTAGACACGCCAACCTTCACCAACCTACAGCTGTGGTAGACACGCCAACCTTCACCAACCTACAGCTCTGGTAGACACGCCAACCTTCACCAACCTACAGAACTGGTAGACACACCAGCCCTCGCCAACCTAGAGATCTGGTAGACACACCAGAAAGTATTGTAGGTTCTGTTTCGAGCCGTATCCCCATAACCTCCGATGGCTGCTGTGTCCTGTGCCTCCACTTCCTGTGAGACAGGATAGACCAGGAACATCTCTGTGCCCCCTTGTGCTGTGTCCTGTTCTCCACTTCCTGTGAGACAGGATAGACCAGGAACATCTGTGTGCCCCCTTGTGCTGTGTCCTGTGTTCTCCACTTCCTGTGAGACAGGATAGACCAGCAGCATCTGGGCCCCTTTGTGCTGTGTCCTGTTCTCCACTTCCTGTGAGACAGGATAGACCAGGAACATCTGGGCCCCCTTGTGCTGTGTCCTGTGCCTCCACTTCCTGTGAGACAGGATAGACCAGGAACATCTGGGCCCCCCTTGTGCTGTGTCCTGTGCCTCCACTTCCTGTGAGACAGGATAGACCAGGAACTGTGGGCCCCTTGTGCTAACAACAGCACGGTATCCTTACAGCAGTCCCAAAGAGAGCAGTTGGGTTTGTTCTATCGACTCCTCGCAAATATGGGTATTGTCGTTAATGCACTAAGTACACAGTCTACTGCAAAGAAAAGATTATGTAGCTGAACAGACGGTTGGGGTAAATTAAACACAATAATGCTTCACCCAGCCCCGGCCTTTCCCCCACGGGATGAAAACATACATACCATAGTATCGTCTGCTTTAAGCGCGTTCAGTGAGGTCCGGGTCAGTGGCACTGTCCGCATGCACACTATCTCTGGTTACCATGCCACTGTCCGCATGCACACTATCCCTGGTTACCATGCCACTGTCCGCATGCACACTATCCCTGGTTACTATGTCACTGTTCGCATGTACACTATCCCTGGTTACCATGCCACTGTCCGCATGCACACTATCCCTGGTTACTATGTCACTGTCCGCATGCACACTATCCCTGGTTTACTATGTCACTGTCCGCATGCACACTATCCCTGGTTACTATGTCACTGTCCGCATGCACACTATCCCTGGTTACCATGTCACTGTCCGCATGCACACATCCTTGGTTACTATGTCACAGTCCGCATGCACACTATCTCTGGTCGCTATGCCACTGTCCGCATGCACACTATCTCTGGTTACCATGCCACTGTCCGCATGCACGCTATCCCTGGTCACTGTGCCACTGTCCGCATGCACGCTATCCCTGGTCACTGTGCCACTGTCCGCATGCACACTATCCCTGGTCACTGTGCCACTGTCCGCATGCACACTATCCCTGGTCACTATGCATGAGAGCGAAAGCGAGAAAGAGAGCCGGCATGCCGGTAAGTTCGGTAAACAGCATCTTCGTCTCCTATGCTGAAAGAAAATCTCTGGATGCTAAAACCTTAGAAGCGATGAACCTGTCGCAAACTAACATTTTCAGTACACTAGCCGCCGTGGCGAAGTGGTTAGCGTCGCGGACTCCGGCTGGGAGGTCGTGGGTTCGAATCCCATCAGAGTCATGTTGGTTTTTCTGCCCCGATCGGCTCCTACCCAGAGTTGAGTTTGCTGCGGACTCAGTTGGGAAGACTAGGACCACACAGTCGAGTTTCATCCACTTAATGAATGCGTTTCTGAGAGTGTTGCTCGAATTTCTTGACCACCATTGCAGGTGCCTGTATCTCTCGGGCCTGGTTGACGCCGGGATATATTATGAAAGGAAGCGTAGAGTACAGCCCTAACATGTAGTCTCAGACCGAAATGGAAATCCGTAGCATCATCTTCATCATCCTCATTCTCATCGATCAGCATACAAAAAAGTCTCAAATTCTGTGACCTTTCATGCCTGCTCTCATGTGGACCTCAATTTCGATGTCCTCTCCGCGTCTGTGGCCTTGGTTTGGGTTCCGTCGGGGTCACCGGTATTGGCGAGTCCATGGGGGATGTCGTTGGACGGACGTGGTGGCGCCCTCCGGAGGGAGAGCTCACACATGCCGGCTCCGCGACTTAGCAATTATTGTCGTCAGTAGAGGGCTTTGTAGGTGGTGTCTTGCGTATGTTAGATCAGAACAGGCGCCACTGAACACCACCGAAGTGACTCGGCGGCTGTGCAGCGTCTCCTCCAGTGGGCTGCCTCTTGACGACTTGACACTGACTGCTCCATGTGGATTGCCGGTGCCGGGGCTGTGGCGGGGGCGACAGGGCTGTGGCTGTGGCTGTGGATGGTGTGTTGCAATTAGCGGCGTGGGTGCACTGCCTCTGAGGTGATGCAGAGGCTGGGACAGCAAAAAAACAAACAAACAAACAAAAACAAAAATTTAGTCTAGGATTGTTTGAAGACAGTATTCCTTCAGATGTTTGACCGTCTTCATCGCAATAGCTTGCTCTATTCTTATATCCTGCCTTTTTCCTGGTCATAACACTGAAGCAGCATTCTTGATAATTCTCAAGAACCTGCCTCTCGCCCTTCATGATGGTCGTATTTCTCTCCTCTCTCTCCTGGACCTGTCTGCCGCTTTTGATATCATCATACATCACGCTAATCTTCGTTCTCGTCGGCACATTACTCTTGACGCTTACTATACTGCACTCTCCTGGTTTAATTCTCATCTGTCTTGTCGCACTCGTGTTGTTTCTTTTCATGGTCGTGCATTTTTTTTTTTTCAGACTTGCGTCTGGAGTTCCACAGGGATCTGTTCTTGAGCCTATTCTCTTTGTCCTTTACACACACTCCATCTCTGGTATTGTCCCTCAGCACACTCTGTCTCTTCCAAGTTTCTTTGATGAATCTCTGTTGAATTGTCCCAGGTACCATTATCTTCAAAGTGCATAGTCATGCATTTCTGATATTGCAGCTTGAATAACATACAGTAATATCCAGCTGAACAATGACAATGCAAACGATATGTTTCGTTTCTGTGAGTTTGTTTCAAAATCTCTTCAAATAGGCAACTGCCTTATTGATCCAGCTAAGTGCACTTGTAACCTAGTGTAACACGGGATTGTAAATTATCATTCCCGTGCAACATATCTTCCGTCTGTGATGTGTGTTATGTGCAATTCAGCCCCATTAGTTTTGTTTGGCATTTTCAGAGGACGCGGCCAAAGGAAAATTACACACTTTTCATTGTTTTTTTCACGGCTGAATGTCTTCAGTCTTTTCTTACAGGCTGTATGAAACATTCATCAGTTACAGAAAGTACAGAATAATGCAGCCATCTGTCCTTCATTCATTCCTGATGCTCCTCTCCTTGTTTCTCTCTATTGCGCACGCACGTCCATCCACGTGTGCACATGCTACTAACAGCAGAGGCTTTGATATCTGTCCCCAGTCAACGTGGCGCGGAACAAGAACTGCTCTGTGTGTAGTACGTGGGAAGGTCCACCCTGGAATCATCAACAAACTCCTCGTGACATTAACCTGGCAGTGGACGGTCAGATTGACGACAGCTCCGCTGGCTACCAGTGTGTCCACACGGGTTACTATGACTTCAACTCGGGTAACTCGGACTACACCTGTTACTGGCAGTGGACCTGGGTGCCTCCTACTCTATCCACAGAATGGTCAGCTATGGACGCAACGGCTGTAAGTCATCACAGTCATGATGGTAATAGTTAAAGCTGATTGATACTAGCTGCAATGATGATGATGATGATGATGATGATGATGATGATGATGATAACGATGGTGGTGGTGCTGATCGTAGTGATGGTAATGGTGGGGTGATGGTGGTGGTGGTGATGGCTGTGATGGTGGTGGTGGCGGTGGTGGTGGTGATGGCTGTGATGATGGTGGTGGTGGCGGTGGTGGTGGTGATGGCTGTGATGGTGACGGTGGTGGCGGTGGTGGTGGTGATGGCTGTGATAGTGACGGTGGTGGTGGTGGTGGTGGTGGTGGTGATGATGGTGGTGATGGTGGTGGTGGTGATGATGGTGGTGGTAGTTGGGGGGGGGGGGGGGGAGTCCAGAAACAGCCCATGGGGTGAATATAGGTACGTGCTCAAAGCTATCCATCCTAGGTGACTGGCAGGTGGGAATTGTGTGCACGTGCTTGTATTCACCGTGTGTGTGTGTGTGTGTGTGTGTGTGTGTGTGTGTGTGTGTGTGTGTGTGTGTGTGTGTGTGTGTCGGTGGGGGGGTGGGGTGGTCATTCTGGCTCAGGTCCAGCATCATCCCACCTTCCCCTTCCCCACGCCCTCAAATACAAGTACATCGTGCTGCTTTTTTTTTTTTTTTTTTTTTTTTTTTTTGGGGGGGGGGGGGAGGTGCTTTGTCTTTCTGGACACTGTGAAGGCTTTTAAGGAGGATAGGGATCTTGGCAACAAAAGGGGTGGCGGGAGAGGGGGGGGGGGGGTAGGCATAGGAGAAAAGACGAGGGCTGTGGGGGGAATCTGAGTTTACTCTAGGTAGATGCAGGTGGCAGGGGGGGAGGGGGGGGGGGTGTTGGGCCTGTACGCTTTCCCACCTTCCAGGGGTTGGGGAGTGGGATGAGGGGTGATTATGCAAAGTTACAGTAGTGTGTAAATGCATTGATCTAAAAAGAAATAGAGAGAAAAGAAACAACACCCCCCCCCCCCCCCCGCCCCCTCCCTCCCAAATAAAAAGAAAAAAAAACAAACACAACAAAAAGTTGAAAAGAAGAGAAAAATACAAACGCGCACGAACTATGAAATACATTCCCTGCTTGGCAGATGTCACAGAGTGGAAGGAGGGTGCTTGCAAATGGATCTGTCCAATCCGTCTCACGAATGTATGAAGGCGTGTAGCTGCTTTGTGTGTTCTAAAATTCTATCACTCGCTCCCTACGACAAAACAGCACAAACACAAAGTTTAGCTAAGAGTGAACATTTAATAAACAATGAGCATATGGAAATGAATCTGTAGCCCATGAACAACATCAATATATAAACTGATTCGTTTCCGTCCACATGCGTTCATAACCACCACACTCCCGGTCAGTCTGAACTCATTACACTACTTATGCACATAGCAATAACAAAATGAACAGGTGAGTCCTTCTCGATAAGAATTAAATCCAGGTGAGTCCTTCTGGATAAGAATTAAATCCAGGTTGAGTCCTTCTGGATAAGAATTAAATCCAGGTGAGTCCTTCTGGATAAGAATTAAATCCAGGCGAGTCCTTCTGGATAAGAATTAAATCCAGGTTGAGTCTCTGGATAAGAATTAAATCCAGGAGAGACTTCTGGATAAGAATTAAATCCAGGTGAGTCCTTCTGGATAAGAATTAAATCCTGTCGGAATTTCCTTCACTGGCCAGGTTGATCGCTGTCCAGACAGCAGTAGATTCTCTCTCTCTCTCTCTCTCTCTCTCTCTCTCTCTCTCTCTCTCTCTCTCTCTCTCTCTCTCTCACACACACACACACACACACACACACACACACACACACACACACACACCACTTGTGGTGATGATCATCCTTTAAATTCAAGTCTAACTGACCTCAATTGTGGACGCGTTGATGGCAGTCCACAAGATATGCTACCGAGACTGGGCGCAGGGGAGCATGGTCAGAGACTGCTGGTCCCACTCCACTCCTGCGACTGGGCGCAGGGGAGCATGATCAGAGAGACTGCTGGTCCCACTCCACTCCTGTGACTGGGCGCAGGGGAGCATGATCAGAGACTGCTGGTCCCACTCCACTCCTGTGACTGGGCGCAGGGGAGCATGGTCCAAAACAACGGGTACCGGTCAGCCGTCGGGGGTAAGACACCGGCTGCCCAGAAGGTAGGCGGATTGAGTGGCTGTTGAAGAAGAAGGCACTGGGGGAGCGAAGGCGAGTCCTGGCCTCAGAGAAGACTGCCATGCCACAGCAAGGAGAAGCCTGGGACAGCACGAACACTCCCTCCAGTGCACCCAGCCAGCCGGACCCGCGCCTCAAGCTGAAAACCCTACAAAGTGAACAGCACCATAAATAAACCCAGTGTTGATAGATTAGTGAGGGTAGAATCAAAACAACCAAAACCATACAACTCGGCAAAAACATATGAACGAGCATACTGATCTGAGGAACTTTCGAAAACAATAACAAATTACATAATGTTATTTTGATCGGTAATGTTTAGAAAGAAAAATACTATCAGTTAGGTACGATTGTTCCACAATAAGCCTTCGTATCTTAAAAAAAAGCATGCTTACCCTCAGTGTGTGTGTGTGTGTGTGTGTGTGTGTGTGTGTGTGTGTGCGGGGGGGGGGGGGGGGGGGGGGGGGGGGCAAAATGTGCCAATACCCGACCAACAAGCAGGGACAGAGAGAGCACGGACCAGACGTGACGGCTTCCAGCACCACTGCGTCGTCGGTATGTTGAGCTCACAGCAGCTACACTTGCCCAAGTTGATACATGAGTGCTCACCGCAGATGCAGTGCTCTCTGGCTATACAAACGGCACACATTTACAACCCGTCAAAAACTGCGCCTGTGACAGCAGAATAGTCAGTCTTCGTGACACACAGGAAGCTGACACAAACGCCGGCAGGAACCTAGGGAGCGGAACCCCCACTCACCAGCACCACCGACCTACCCACCCTGTTCTCCCAGCACCACCGACCTACCCACCCTGTTCTCCAAGCACCACCGACCTACCCACCCTGTTCTTTCAATCATCAAGTATGGTAAGCTGTCTTGGTAAGGACACGTGCACAGATGTTGCCATGACTCCCTGGCCTCAACTGTGAGCTGCGTGTTGTCTAATCACGTTTCTTTCCAGTAACTTTGTCGACACATTTGTTGCCGAAACAAGCTGTGCCAAAAGAGGTTTCATCCAATGCGTCTTTGTTCAGACATATATATCCCATTTTGCCCAAATTAAGTAGAATCAAGTTGGCTTACTTCTATCGCTATATTACACACACACACACACACACACACACACACACACACACACACACACACACACGAGCGCGCAAGCGCACATCAACGCGCGTGAACGTGTACACACGCACGCGCACGCACGCACACACACACACACACACACACACACACACACACACACACACACACACACACACACAGAGTGGGAAAGATAGAGAGAAGCGAAGACGGGGGGGGGGGGGGGGGGGGGGGGGTGGTAACACATTCACACGCATGAAGGTGCGTGTCTCAAAAATACACATGCACGTGCAGGCGTGTATCTTTGTGCGTGTGTGCGTGCATGCATGAGCACCAGCCAGCGATCACTCACTTTGATATCGTTAACCACTTTAGTGTGTTTTCTGGCTGGCTGTTATAAAGATAGCATGGGTTGACACACAGGTGTGTACTGCCACCACTTACATTTCCTGCCACCGACAAATTCTCTATCACAGTGATTGCCTGTCACCTGTAGTTCCTGTCACCGGTAATGTCACCGATGATTCCCTGCCACCGGTAATTCCCTGTCACGGTAATGTCACCGGTAATTCGCCGCTTGCATCGAGGAAAGATCCATGGGGTATTGTCGGTGTTGGGAAATGGACTTCGGGGGAATTGTGCCCGGAGAATTGCCAGGACAGTTGACACGGTGCACTTAGTCTACGGTCACGGCACAGCACCGCTGAAGTGATACACACAGTAGGTAGCCCCTTCCCCTCCCCCAAGCCAAACCTACCAACCAACCAACCAACCAACACACATTTCAGTTTTGTGGTCTTAGTCTATTTCCTCTCATTTCTTTCACAATTTTCCCCCTAAATCTTCTTCCCCCACCCACACCCTTCCCTCTCCCCTTTCTGTACCTTGGTCTTCTTCCCCCCAACTCCTTCACTCTTCTCCCCTTTGAACATCCTTCACGTTTGTTTGTCAGTCTACCGACGGATGGCGACCATGGAAGTGACGGTGGACGGGCAGCCCTGCTACACCTACCCCAGCAATTTCAACAGCAGGAAAAACGCGTTCACATGCACTGACGGCGTGAAACAGGTTCACGCGTACGACTGAGCAAAACCTCCACGTCAAATGTCAACGGCGATTACGTCAATTTGTGCGAATTTGAAGTCTTGAGTAAGTGCTGTGACTTCACTAGGTAGGAGTGACGTAAGACGATGACTTGGTGTGGTGTGACGTGTGGTGGGTCATGGTGATGTGTGACGTCATAGGAGGTGCAACCTTGTAACGTAGTGTAGCGTATGAGGTGTCTTTCAGCTTGTGGTTCTTATTACAAGCGGACATGCGCAATGTTGGGCACGTGTGTGTATAGCAGTGTTTCGAAGGTAAGGCTGGCTTTGTAAGTTTAGTGTTGTTGGCATCATTGATCTTTTCGATGTCACAGCGACGCACAGTGTCTTATTCACGATGACATGGTACAGCGTTACTTACATTAAGGCGGCGGCCAAAGCGGGTCGTGGTTTTGACGGCCGTGTCCCGCCCGGCAGAACGGATCCGTGGCACGGGTTTACTATGGCCGCCGCCTGAGCCTGAATGATATTGGTAGAAATTGTTTAACATGACATAGTATGACAGACATTATATGTAGTCCTGGTGACATGGTTGGATATGAATGTGTGC
>JADBJO010009487.1:38733-46233 GCA_016801955.1 Conus betulinus | reverse complement strand
CAGTTAAAGTTCAATTATAGGGAACGCAGAGCCGTTCTTAAAGCAAGGACAGCCTCAGAAAGCTGCAAAGAGACAACTACTAAACTTAGATGTGTGTGTTCAGTTCAGTGGTTTATTTAACGTCTGTTCACCATTGATGATATTAGACGAAAAATAATCAGAAACGTCATCACTCTAACAATGCTTAACTTCAAGATCAAAAACAAAAAAACAACAAAAATAACTTATGGAATTAATGGTATTAAAAACAAAAAACAAACAAACAAACAAACAAAAACCGCATCAAAGCAACTTGGCAATTTTAGATTGTGCGATAATAATAGCAATGTTTATGATAGTAGGGCTGTAAAATATTTGACTGATATCTTGGACTTTGATATCAATAGAATTTTCTTTATAGACTGGAGTTAAGACAGAACATTCTCTCAACAAATGATGCACTGAAATAGGATTACCACAAGTACAAAGAACATGGCAAGATTTTTTGTGTGTTCCATGCATTTAACTTGAGTTTGTTACTATCTTGGAAATGTGACGAGGACAAGTATTTACACATTAAGATTTTCTCCACGACTTCTGATATGTGTGTGTGTGTGTGTGTGTGTGTGTGTGTGTGTGTGTGTGTGTGTGTGTGTGTGTGTGTGAGGGGGGAAGGGTGCAGGCGCGCATGCATGTGTGCATGCTTGCCCATGCATTAATAGTGCTTTAATGTAAATGTGTGTGTGTGTGTGTGTGTGTGTGTGTGTGTGTGTGTGTGTGTGTGTGTGTGTTGTGTGTTGTGCGCGTGCGCGTACATGCGTTAGTAGTGCCTTCATGCAAATGCCTGTTTCGGTACCAGAGCTTGCACTCGCTCTGTGTGTGTGCGTGCGTGCATGCGTGCGTGCGTGCGTGCGTGCGTGCGTGCGTGTGTGTGTGTGTGTGTGTGTGTGTGTGTGTGTGTGTGTGTGTGTGTGTGTGTGTGTGTGTGTGTGTGTGTGTGTGTGTGCGTTGCAGCTTGTGACGATGGTACCTATGGACAGAACTGTGCATTCCAGTGTAGTTCTCACTGCAGTAAACGTGTGCGACAAGCTCAACGGCCAGTGCACGTGTCGACCGGGTTATCTCCCCCCCTACTGTGTCACAAGTAAGCGTCCTGACTGTGTCACAAGTTATTGTCCTCACTGTGTCACCAGTAAGTATCCTGTGTCACAGGTAAGTGTCCTGACTGTGTCACAGGTAAGTGTCCTGACTGTGACGCATGTAAGTGTCCTGAATGTGTCACAGGTAAGTGTCCTGACTGTGTCACAGGTAAGTGTCCTGACTGTGTCGCGTGTAAGTGTCCTGACTGTAACGCATGTAAGTGTCCTGAATGTGTCACAGGTAAGTGTCCTGACTGTGTCACAGGTAAGTGTCCTGACTGTGTCACAGGCAAGTGTCCTGTTCAACCAGTAAGTGTCCTGACTGTGTCACAAGTAAGTGTCCTGTCTGTGTCACAGGTAAGTGTCCTGACTGTGTCACAGTAAGTGTCCTGACTGTTTCACAGGTAAGTGTCCTAACTGTGTCACCAGTAAGTGTCCTGACTATGTCACAAGTAAGTGTCCTGACTGTGTCACAGGTAAGTGTCCTGACTGTGTCAAAGGTAAGTGTCCTAACTGTGTCAAAGGTAAGTGTCCTGTTTAACCAGTAAGTGTCCTGACTGTGTCACAAGTAAGTGTCCTGACTGTCACAGATAAGTGTCCTGACTGTGTCACAGGTAAGTGTCCTGACTATGTCACCAGTAAGTGTCCTGACTGTGTCACAGTTAAGTGTCCTGACGGTGTCAGAGGTAAGTGTCCTGACCGTTATTAGTTTGTCTCCCTCCTCCTCCTCCTTCTACTCCTCCTCCTTTTCCTTCTCCTTCTCCTCTCCTCCTCCTCCTCTCATCCTCCTCCTCCTCCTCTCCTCCTCCTCTTCCACCTCCTCCTTCTCCTTCTCCTCCTCCTGCTCCTCTTCCTCCTCCTCCTCCTTCTCCTCCTCCTCCTCCTCTTCCTCCTTCTCCTTCTCCGCCTCCTCCTCCTTCTCCTCCTCCTCCTCCTCCTCCTCCTCCTTCTCCTCCTCCTGCTGCTACTGCTGCTGCTACTGCTGCTATTGGTTCGTGCACAACAACAACAACAACAACTACTACTACTACTACTACTACTACTACTACTACTACTACTACTACTACTACTACTGTTGTCACTGCTGCTGCTGCTGCTGTTACTACCATTGCTACAACTATTTATGGTCCCTCGTGGTCGGCACGGCTCTCATACAATTTCTACTCCTTTTACTACCGCTTGTATAACTACTACCGCTGCTAGGTCTACTACTACAAATACTGCTGCCGCTGCTGCATCTACTACTACTGCTGCTGTTGCTGCTGCTCTGGTACTGCTGCCGCTACTATTGCTACAGTAACTGCTGCTGTTATGACTGCTACTGCCACTATCTCTACTGCTACTACTGCTGCTGCTGCTGCTGTTACTACTACTACTACTACTACTACTACTACTACTACTACTACTACTACTACCATCACCACCACTTTTACTACTAGTTCTATTACTACTGCTGCTGCTGCTGCTGCTACTACTACTACTGCTACTACTACTACTACTACTACTACTACTACTACTACTACTACTGCGGGGGCGGGAATCGCCTTTGTCATCTCGGATAAGCTGCTCTGCTATTGCTCTTTTGACTCTTCTTTTGCTTTCGGCATCGGACCTTTGAACTTGTTCACCTGACACTGTCCTACCTAGAGCTCCTGTCACTAACATTTTTTTTTTATTTACAGTACGTACCCAGTAGAAACAACAAATTTACGACCAGCATGTTTGTCAACGAACTTCCAGACTTTCTTGAATTTGTAAATGACCTTCCAGGAATATTGTTATTGATCGGCGACTTCAACTTCCATTTCAATAAGCCCACAGTTGGATACACGCCCGAGGTGTTAGAAATTTTAGATACTTTTGGACTCTAGCAGTTTGTGAATGAAATAACGAACAAACAAGGTAACATAGTAGACTGGGTAGTCTACAGAGACAGTGATCATCTTCTTAAATCCTCAACTGTTGACAATAACCTAGCATCGGATCATTATGCTGTGAAGTGTGAATTAGATACCGTTAGGCCTGCCGTTCCAAAGACTTACAAGGAAGTAAGGGAAATTTCTGCTATCGATATAGAGGCTTTCAAATTTGAACTGACCACGGCCATATCGAGCGAGCCATCGGCCTGTCAGCTGACCTCTGCCCTCCGTGCCACGCTTGATAAGCATGCTCCAGTGAGCAGGCGCTTGATCACTGATCGCTCACTGTGTCAATGGCATAACACAGTGGGTCCCGAGTTGTCGGAGGCCAAGCAGAAGAGGAGGGGGGCTGAGAGGCGATGGCGCGCCACGGGACTGACTGTGCACAGGGAAAGATATCAAACTGCGAGAAATCATGTTACTGACATTGTTCATCAAGCAAAAACTTTGTTCTATTCTTCAAAGATATTGGTCTGTAATACGGCCAAGCAACTATCTAATGTCACAAATAGTCTCCTAGGCAAAGTCAGCTACTCCCCCCATCTTACCATCTTCCAAACTCAAGAGCTCCCTCAGAAATTCTTAGAGTTTTTCAATGGCAAAATTGACACTATCCGTGAAAAGCTAGATTCTACTGCACCTGTACATTCTCTGAATGACAAAATTTACTGTGGACCTCCTTTGGCTTGTTTTAGCCCTGTTAGTCAAGACTATGTCAAACAACTTTGTTTGCGATGCAGCCCTAAATCATGTGAACTTGATGCCATTCCCACTAACTTGCTCTTTCAGTGCATTGATGACGTTCTACCCCATCTTACTCATGTTAACAATACGTCTTTGTCTCTGGTCATGTTCCTGAAATCTTCAGGTCTGCAGTGGTACGTCCATTGATCAAGAAACCTTCATCAGATAAAAATGTTTTAAAGAAGTATCGGCCTGTATCAAATTTGTCATTTCTATCAAAATTATTGGAAAGATTGTTTTTGGAACAAATTCTAAAACATCTCGAAAGGAATCACCTTTTGAATCCTCATCAATCTGCTTACAGACAAGGCCATAGTTGTGAGACAGCACTCCTCCATATAGTCAATGACCTCCTCTGCGGGCTTGACGATGGGAATGTTTCCTTATTAGCGATGTTAGACCTCTCCGCTGCATTTGACACGATCGATCATAATATTCTGTTCTTTCGGCTTCAAACTTCAAAGACACAGCTCTCGACTGGATTATTTCTTACTTAACTGGACGAACTCAGACAGTGTGTGTACAGGGCAGATATATCAGACAGTTCTCCTCTTAGGTACGGTGTGCCTCATGGTTCTGTACTGGGGCCAGTTCTTTTTGTGCTGTATGCTGGTCCTGTGCCCGACGTCATCAGTGGTCACACCATGTCGCATGAGAGCTTTGCTGACGATATTCAGCTTCATCAGTCGGCTCCCATTGCTGAAATTGACTCACTGATTTCTCGGACGCGGAGCTGCATTGCAGACCTGAAGGACTGGATGAACCAACAACAAACTACAACTAAACGACGACAAGACGGAACTCATGTTCCTGACAAAACAGCCTAACCATCCTTCTCTGCCTTCAGCTGTCACTATCAATGACTGTCTCTGTCTCCACCTCTGTCCGCAGTCTAGGGGGTCATTCTTGACCAATCCCTCTCCTTTGAGAAACAGGTTTCAAATATTTCCAAGATTGCTTATGTAGAACTAAGAAGAATCAGCTCCGTACGTCACCTTCTCTCTACAGATGCTACACAAACTCTCATTTGTGCCTTTGTCTTATCTAGAATAGATTACTGCAACTCACCTTTGGCCGGCCTTCCAAAATACTTGATAGAAAAATTACAGCGAATCCAAAATCATGCAGCCCGAGTCGTCTGTAGAGCAGTAAAATATGATCACATTTCGCCTCTACTTCACTCTCTTCACTGGCTATCTGTCTCAAACCGTATCTCGTACAAAATCTCAACTCTCACTTTCTCTGCTCTCTTTGAAATGGACCTTCTTATCTCTCAGATCTCCTTAAAATCTACACCCCTCTCGGCAACTACGCTCCTGTGCTGACGACCGCCTTCTGCGAATGACTCGCTTCAGGACTACTACTGGTGAAAGATCTTTCTCTTGTCAAGCTCCAACGACGTGGAACAGACTGCCAGACTCTCTCAGACATTCAGATTCTATCTCTTCTTTTAAGTCTAAACTTAAAACCCATCTATTTTCTCATAATTTGTCAATGCTGTGGTGGTGGTGGTGGTGGGGGGGGGGGGGGGGGGGGGGGGGCAACAACCTAACTCATAGCCGTCTGGGCCTTTTCAAATACAATGTATGTGTATGTTCTCTATTACATGTATTTGTTGTATAATTGAATGTTACAGGATTTAGTTTTTGTAGTGATACTTGAAAATAAGTGAATGTCGTACTCGTAGGATTTGTTAGTTATTGTAGTAATAGTATTTGTAGTTGGGTGTAAAGTGTACTATTGTATATGAGACGGGTGAACGTAGTATGATTTTATAAAACGCTCAGAGAAATTCGTTTGATTAGGCGCTATATAAGCAACCATTACTACTACTACTACTACTACTACTACTACTACTACTACTACTACTACTACTACTACCATCATCACCACCACCACCACTACTACTACATCATCACTACTACTACTACTACCTCTACTATTACACCACCACCACTACTTCTACTTCTACGTATACCACTACTGCTGGTGCTTTTGTTGCTTCTACTGCTACTGTTGCTACTGCTTCTGCCGCTGCTGCTGCTATGACTACTGCTACAACCACCACCTCTACTACCACTACTACCACCACTACTGGTGCTGCTACTACGACTACTACTACTACTACTACTACTGCTGCTGCTGCTGCTACTATTACTACTACTACTACTACTACTACTACTACTACTGTTGCTGCTGGTGGTGGTGGTACTACTGCTACTACTATTGCTGCTGCTGCTGCTAATTCTGCTACTACTACTACTACTACTACTACTACTACTAATGTTGCTGGTGGTGGTGGTGCTACTACTACAATTGCTGTTCCTGGTTCCGCTTCTGCTGTTGCTGCTGCTGCTGCTGCTGCTGCTGCTACTACTACTACTACTACTACTACTACTACTACTACTACTACTACTGTTGTTTTCTGCTGCGCTTCTGCTGCTACTGCTGCTGTTACTACTACTACTACTACTACTACTACTACTACTACTACTACTGCTGCTGCTGCTGCTGCTGCTGCTTATTACTCCTCCTCCACCTCTTCCTCCTCTTCCTCCCTCCTCCTACTTCTACTACTAGTGTTGCTGTTGCTGCTGCTGCTGCTGCTACTACTACTACTACTACTACTACTACTACTACTACTACTACTACCACTGTGCTGCTGCTTTGCTGTTGCGATGGATACCGCTGTTGCTGTGGCTGTTCCTCCCAGCAGTTCGCCTTGTTTGTCTGCTCCCAGTGTGTGCTGATGGAAAGTACGGCCAGGATTGCAGGAGTCTTGCGGGCAGGGCTGTAGCAGCACGTGCAACAAGGTGAACGGCGAGTGCTCCTGTTCCTCTGGCTGGCAGCCGCCTCTGTGCAACACAGGTGAGGAGGGGCACCCGGCAAGGTCTGGAAGTCGGAGATGTCTGGCCTTTTGTATGTTCTGGTATTGTACCATGAAGGTGCCGGAAACGTCTGGAAGTCGGAGATTTCTGGTCTTTTGTATGTTCTGGTATTGTGCCATAAAGGTGCAATCGGGTGAGGTGTGGGGAATTTCAAAGTGTGCATAAAGAAAGAAGAAGAAGAAGAAGAAGAAGAAGAAGAAAGAAGAAGAAGAAGAAGAAAAAGAAGAAGAAGAACAACAACAACAACAATAAAAACAACAACGACGACGACAACAACAACAACAACACACACACACGCACACGCGCGCGTGCGCACACATGCACTCACGCACGCACATACACGCGCGAGCATGCACGCAAGCATACACACACACACACACACACACACACACACACACACACACACACACACACACACACACACACACACACACACAGATAAAAATGAGAGAGAGACAGAGACAGACAGGGGAACTTAAATGCATGGTCATAAAGGCTAAACTTGAAGCCATAACTATTTTTACACACACACACACACACACACACACACACACACACACACACACACACACACACACACACACACACACTAACACTAACACACACACAACACACACACACACACACACACACACACACACTCTCTCTCTCTCTCTCTCTCTCTCTCTCTCTCTCTCTCTCTCTCTCTCTCACACACACACACACACACACACACACACACACACACACACACACACACACACATAGAGTACACACACACACACACACACACACACACACACACACACATGCACAGATAAATATGAGACAGCCAGCCAGCCAGCCAACCAG
>JADBJO010009487.1:28733-31233 GCA_016801955.1 Conus betulinus | reverse complement strand
ACCAATGTGACCGGAAAAAAAGCACAGGCACACGTCAAATCAAAGCCAAACCCCAACCCCTTGGCAAGCGACCAGTGACAACAGTCCGGGAAACGACGCGGAGTAGTCAGGGATGCAGGAGTGTTGTTTTTGCGAGCGCAGAGTGTGCGTCCCATTCCACTGTGTTTTCTACTGGGTTTTTGTTGTTTGTTTGTTTGTTTGATTGATTGTTTGTTTGTTTGTTTGTTTTAAATCATTTATTAATATTGTTAGCACCATCAGTCGTCATTGTTGTTGTCGTCGTCGTCGTCGTCGTCGTCGTCGTCGTCGTCGTAGTAGTAGTAGTAGTAGTAGTAGTAGTAGTAGTAGTAGTAGTAGTAGTAGTAGTAGTAGTAGTAGTAGTTGTTGTTGTTGTTGTAGCAGAGTAGTAGGAGTAGTAGGAGTAGGAGTACTAGTCGTTTGGTGGTGGTAGTAGTAGTGGTTGTGGTGGTAGTGGTAGCAGCCGTAGCAGCGGCAGCAGCAACAGTAGTAGTAGTAGTAGTAGTAGTAGTAGTAGTAGTAGTAGTAGTAGTAATAGTAGTAGCAGCAGTAGCAGCAGCAGCAGCAGCAGCAGCAGTAGAAGCAGCAGCAGTGGCAATAGTAGTGGTATCAATCGTAGTAATATCACACCAGTTCTTGTTGTTTTTTATTGATATCAGTTCCTTTGGCTCTGCTGTACTGTGAGTGTAAGTTGTTTCAGTTCGTCGTTCCTAATTTTGTGTTGTTATTGCAAAACTAACGTTGCAGACTGCGTGGACTACAAGTTCGGGTCCACCTGCCAGAGAGACTGCAGCGAGAACTGTCAGGACGTCTGTGAGAAGACACAGGGTCACTGCACGTGTGTCGCGGGTTGGCGCGAACCGGACTGTTTCAATGGTATGTTGTTGTTCCTGTTGTTCCTGTTGTTGTTGTTGTTGTTAATGGAGTTGCTGCTGCTGTTGTTGTTATTGTTGTCAACGGTTAGTTGTGGTATCACTGTTGTTGTTCTAGTTGTCGTTGTTGTTGTTGCTGTCAATGGCTAGTTGTGGTTCTTTTCTTTGTTGTTGTTCTTTTTGCTGTTGTTGTTGTTGCTGTTGTCAGTGATCAGTTGTTGTTGCTGTCGCTGTTGAATGGTGAGAGAGAGAGGCAAGAAAAGAACTTGAAGGACAATGAAAACGAGGAACCAGCAATTACTTGTCTTCTCGAATGTCGTTTTCATTGTCCTGAATGTTGTTTCTCTTGCCTGAATAAGACCGAAGAGGTCGAAACACGTCGTGTTTTGTCTTGTTATTTGTTTGTCCATGTCAGCCGGTGGCGTTATTTGAGTTCCTTTAAAACAATCTGTGGCAATATCCGCCTGCAGTCATATCCCTTGGAAACTAACCTTGCATTGCGTTCTTCAGCTTAACGTTTTATTGCATCATGTATTCTCTAGTCATGCCAACGGATGAGGAAACAAATAAGCAAGGTAAGGTAAGGTAAGGTAAGGTAAGGTAAGGTAAGGTAAAGTAAGGTAAGGTATGGTAAGGTAAGGTAAAGTTGCCTATAGCCCAGCCGACCGCAAAGGGCCATATCAGGGCTGTCACCACGTTGAAGTCAAATCACAAGTCATTCATCTTAAAAGCGTTTTCTAAAAAACACACCCGAAAATTTGTTAAAAAAAAAAAATTCCACTGTTAAGTCTCAAGTCAGATGAACATTGTTTATCTCTTTCAGAAATTTAAAGATAACATCAGATGGAACATCTCTGAACAAGGTTTTCATGGTGTCTGCTGTAAAATATTTATGTCTCACATCCTGCAGGTCCCAAACACTTTAAAAGAATATGTTTCATTGCGAGTGGTACATGACATGGATTGCACCACGGAGCTTCTTCACTCTTTAAAAAGGTGCAAATGAATTTGAAAAAAAAAAAAAACGAATGGCCGGTGTGCAGCCAGCATAAAGCTGTTTCTTCTCTTCGACCACCAGGGGCAGATGAGAGGAGCTGCTTTAGGCTTGCACGGATCTGGAAAGTGTTTTTTCTGTGTAGTCCCGTCCTCCTGCCGAGCTCTCTGGCATAATCATTATAAAAGAAAGCAACAAAACTACAAACTTACGTTGCTGTACCATCGTGTTCTACTTTTCCATCTCTTAAATGATGTTGTTGGACAGAGTGTAAGGGTGGCACATACTTTTCATCTCATACAATGATGGTGTTGGACAGAGTGTAAGGGTGGTACATACGGGCTCCAGTGTCTGTCGCAATGCGGCAACTGCAGCGACGGAAGGACGTCATGCGATCACGTGACCGATATTGTCCCCGAGGTTGTGAACCGGGACTGGCCGCGCCGCTCTGTCAGATGGGTGAGTGTCAAAGGTCATTGTTTGAGTTGTGGTTAAAAGACGTTTGAGGAAGAATTGAAATATATATTATATCATACCAAATCATAAGTTTATGATATATTATATTATGCCATGTTATATTCTATTCTATTCTATTCTATTATATACATATGAAAAT
>JADBJO010009487.1:13733-16233 GCA_016801955.1 Conus betulinus | reverse complement strand
ATGACGAAAATTGCGTTCAGGGGATGACGATAGTGTGTTACAGAAAATGAGAATAGCGTTGTATGTTCCAAGTATGGCAATGAGGATGTGTGCTTCAGATGATAGCAATGATGTTGTGCATTACAGATGATGACGATCGTTTTGTGTGTCTCAGATCATGACAAGCGTGTTGAAATGTTTCAGATAATGACAATCTTTTTGTGTTGTCGTGTGTTTCAGATAATGACCATTCTTTCGTATGTAACAGATGACAAATTGTGTAGAGTGTTACAGGTATGATGCTCGTGTGGTGTGTACGGATGATGACCATCGTGTTATGCATCATAGATAATTTCAATCATTTTTTCGTGTAACGAATAATAACGGTCGTGTTATGTTTTACAATCGATCGTTGTGCATATTACAGATGATGGCAATCGTGTTGGGTGTCACAGATGATGACAATCATGTTGTGTGCAACAGATGACAATCGTGTTGTGTGCAACAGATGGTAATAATCGTGTCGTGTGTTACAGATGATGATAATCGTGTTATGTGTTACAGTTGGCGACAATCGTGTTGCGTGTTACAGATGATAATAATCGTGTTGTGTTTTACAGATGATGACAATCGTGTGTGTGGTTACAGATGACGACAATCGTGATGTGTGTTACAGATGATGACAATCGTGTTGTGTGTTGCAGATGATGACAATCGTGCTGTGTGTGTTACAGATGATGACAATCGTGATGTGTGTTACAGATGATGACAATCGTGCTGTGTGTTACAGATGATGACAATCGTGCTGTGTGTTACAGATGATGACAATCGTGATGTGTGTTACAGATGATGACAATCGTGTTGTGTGTTGCAGATGATGACATCGTGCTGTGTGTTACAGATGATGACAATCGTGCTGTGTTACAGATGATGACAATCGTGCTGTGTGTTACAGATGATGACAATCGTGCTGTGTTACAGATGATGACAATCGTGCTGTGTTACAGATGATGACAATCGTGCTGTGTGTTACAGATGATGACAATCGTGCTGTGTGTTACAGATGATGACAATCGTGCTGTGTGTTACAGATGATGACAATCGTGCTGTGTGTTACAGATGATGACAATCGTGCTGTGTTACAGATGATGACAATCGTGCTGTGTTACAGATGATGACAATCGTGCTGTGTTACAGATGATGACAATCGTGCTGTGTTACAGATGATGACAATCGTGCTGTGTGTTACAGATGATGACAATCGTGCTGTGTGTTACAGATGATGACAATCGTGCTGTGTGTTACAGATGATGACAATCGTGCTGTGTGTTACAGATGATGACAATCGTGCTGTGTACAGATGATGACAATCGTGCTGTGTGTTACAGATGATGACAATCGTGCTGGTGTACAGATGATGATGACAATCGTGCTGTGTGTTACAGATGATGACAATCGTGCTGTGTGTTACAGATGATGACAATCGTGCTGTGTTTACAGATGATGACAATCGTGCTGTGTTACAGATGATGACAATCGTGCTGTGTTACAGATGATGACAATCGTGCTGTGTGTTACAGATGATGACAATCGTGCTGTGTGTTACAGATGATGACACAATCGTGCTGTGTGTTACAGATGATGACAATCGTGCTGTGTTACAGATGATGACAATCGTGCTGTGTTACAGATGATGACAATCGTGCTGTGTTACAGATGATGACAATCGTCGGTAGGTCTTCGGGGCGCTCGCCTCATCAAGTGCCAATGACTACATTAACGCCAGCTTCATCAGGGTGTGTCCTCTCCTCTCTCTCTCTCTCTCTCTCTCTCTCTCTCTCTCTCTCTCTCAGCAAAACATGGAAACTGGTATTATTGCATATCTTCATCAGTCAATAAAATTCCAGTGGATGCATTAAAAAAAATTCAAGGTAGAAATAATCTGGCTTGAGATCCAGCTTAAACTGAATAATAAGCCTAAACTTATATGCTTTCTGTACAGAAATCCAGCTGAACATGTCCACTGGCTTGACTGTTTTCGTGTTGATGATGGGAAAACGCCACATGATGAATCCAAAGACATCATGATATTAGGGGATTTTAATATAGATCTGCTAAAAAAAAAATTAGATAAACAGTGCAACTATGTTTTTGAGTCATTTGGTCTCTCATAGTTAATCAAAACTCCTACAAGGGTCACTGAGATTTCTGAAACACTGATAGATCATTTATATTTACAAATCTAAAAACCATTCTTAAGACAAAGTGTACCTGTTTATGGATGCAGTGACCACTTCCCAATTTGTTGCACTTGGTCAACAAAGGGTATGAAAAATTCAAAGGTTGAACCATAAAACAATTATCTTCAGAAACTTTTGCAAAATTTGACAGTGACGTATTTCTCTCTGACCTTTTAAATTCACGTCTAAATAAAGTGTATGAATATACAGAACCCAATCAGCCCTTTTTGACGGTTGCCCCCAAACCATGGGTCTGCTCCAAACCCAAAGCGTCAAGCATC
>JADBJO010009487.1:0-12800 GCA_016801955.1 Conus betulinus | reverse complement strand
GAATTGTACTGAAAATAAACAGCAAAATGTTCGCTGCTGATACAACTTTAGACACAAGTAATTGTGACGCCCAACAGCTTTGCAATGACATCAAAGAAAATCATCTTTTTTGGTTAAATAGACACGATTTAATCACATGACTCTCCATCCTCAAAAAACTAAATTCATGATGATAACTACAAAGACAGAAATGTCAAACTCTAAGTCAAAATCTACCAGTACTTTGCATTTCTAAGGAAACAATCGATGAAGTATCCGGTTACAAAGGCTTAGGAATACCCATAGATAATAATGTAACTTGGTCAAAACGCTTAGAGCTTTTTTTTTTATCTAGAAATGTTGCAAGAAAACTACATCTTCTAGAAAGGATTAAGAACTTCATAAATTTGCATGCAAGAAAGCTATTTTTTTTCACTCTTATATTCAGCCTATTATCGACTATGACTGAACTCTACGCAAATTGCATTGATTATCCTGTGCCATTAATGTGTTTTTCAAAGCATTTCACGGGTGTATTTTATGCATGTCTGCTTCATTGTCTGCTTTACTTGAAAACCCCAAAACCCACTTCATACGGCGGTCAAGGAAACAAAAGTCACTAGGCTAGGGGATGGGACAGGCAGAAGGCAGTATACTGCTTGTGTGCTAGTTAGCAGAACTCAAAGAAATCGAGGAATGAGAGAAATATCAAGACCACTTGAAGCACCTCTACCAAACTGCCATCGCTTCAGAACTTGGAAGGCATTGTCGAGAATGGTCAGAAGCAAAACCAACGCAGAAATTCAGATGCCGGTAGAAGACCTTTGCACAAAAGAACATATTTTGATATACACTAACGATTCTGTCACCAAAGGTATGTCAGACTGGGGATACACAGTGAAGCAACATGGCCCAACTGTCCAGGAAGACAATGTGCGCACAGTTTAACAACTTCAAGTCTAACAATGGAGGTAAAAGCAGTGACACAATCTCTCCACTGGCTTACATGCACAATCCAGTTTCAGACTCAACAAGCCATGATACTGACTGACTCTATGAACCTACTTGAGAAAAAGAAAAGTGGAATGGGAAGCCCTGCTTGGAATGAACTCATGCGCAGCCTTCTGTTGGAGACACTCATATGGATGTACTGCCCTGGACATGCTGGAGGTAAAAGGAAACGAGAGAGCAGCACACGCTGGCTGGCAAGGCAACGGTAAGAACTGGATTACAGCTGGACCGATCTGATGTGACAAGAAATCTGAAGAATCACTTAAGCAAACAAGAGCAAAGCCACTATACCATAGACCATCTTTCAGATCTGAACATCAAGAGAGGAAGTGGCCACACATCCAGACTTAAGGGAAGAGCAAGAAACATCACCAACCAAATAAACATTGGAATTATCTCAAGGCCAACACTGCTAAGGCTCCTAGAGATTAGGGCAAACTCATACTGGGCCTTTTCAATCACAGACACAAAAGATGAAACACACGTGTCAACAATGATAAGTCTGAAATTCTCAGGGCCCCCAGCGCATGCTGTAGACATGTGTGCATTGGTGTGTGTTCATCAGTGGGGTAATGCCAGCGTGTTATTTAGAGAGTCCATGGACATCATGAGTGTCTAATCGTTGGTGTGTGAGTGGATGTGTGATAGAGTGAGTGAGAGTGAATGTGCGCGCGTGTATGCGTCTGTGTGTGTGTGTGTGTGTGTGTGTGTGTGTGTGTGTGTGTGTGTGTGTGTGTGTGTGTGTGTGTGTGCGCGTGCGTGTGTGTGTGCATGTGTGAGTGTGTTTGTGTTGGGAGGGGGGAGAGAGGATAAGTTGTTTGTTCTTATTGTAATGTGTATGTGTGCTCCCGCGAGTGCGCGTGCACGTGATGGTCTGTTCTTGTCCTTGATCCTGAGTCATCTTCTGAACATTCACGCACGCAGTCACTACACACACTCACACACATACACACGTGCACGCGCATGCACACACACTCCCACACGTGCGCGCGCGCGCGCACACACACACACACACACACACACACACACACACACACACACACACACACACACACACACACAGACATACAAACGTGTGCTCGTACGTTCGCTCGCTCCTAACCACACACATATACACATGCGTGCAAGTACACGTCCACACCCACACACGTACGTACATACACGCATACATATGAACACATAAATGCACACACACGCACAGGCGTACACGCCTACAATACAAAGACATACACATACACACAGAAATGTACACATATGTATGCAGATCCGTGTGCTCACACAAACCCACAAATTATACACACACACACACACACACACACACACACACACACACACACACACACACACACACACACACACACATGCACAGGCTTCTTCTGCACACGCACGCACACGTGCACATACATGCAGGCACACACACACACACACACACACACACACACACACACACACACACACACACACACACACACACACACACACACACACACACACACACACACACACACACACACACACACTTGCACACAACACACACCAACATGCGTGCACACAGATACACACCAACGTGTACACCCGCATGCGCGCACAAAAACATATACGCACGCGCGCGCGCGCACACACACACACACACACACACACACACACACACACACACACACACACACACACACACACATGCGCCCACGCACACACATGGGCCCATACCCACACATCATGCACACATGTGTACATTCACTACACACATATCAAAAAAAAAAAAAAAGTAAAGAAAAAAAAGCATGGTAGGTAGGCACTCAAGGTCTGACCAGCACGTTGGGCTAAAGCGCAGGTCAGGCATCCGCTGAGTCGTAGCGACGATACCCTCTTCTTCAATTCTCTCATCTTAGTTGTTAATTCATTTATCCATCAGCTTAAAATGATGCACAGTGTGGTCTCAAAACTTAGCGGATGTGGTGTAGCGTATATGGACTAGTCCGCACGCAGTGACGCCTCCTAGATGAAACTGAAACTGAAACTATCAACATCTATTAATTTAACAACATCTTCAATTCATTTCTTGACATCATTATCATTAAACATTGCACAATAATCACTTTTCTTTTCATTATTCCACACAAACTTAGTAACTTTACTTATCGTACAATGGGCCGAGGTGGGTTTCAATTCATTGGACTTTGGTACTTTAAGAAACATATCTACAGGCATGTGTTTTTAGATTCAGTTCTAAGAATACCTTCCAAATATGAACCCGCAAGAAAACATACATTCAGATACAATAAAGTAATCAACAGCACTAAATCCATTATAGGCAATGCAAGTGAACTCCCCCCCCCCCCCCCCCCCCCCCCATCCAACACAAGCCCATTCATTATAATTAGGTTATATTGATCACATGTTTAAAGTAAATATTTACCAAATTTAGTTGTAACACCATCCTTTGACTCCATACGATATCTACTACACCGCTTCAAATCTCTGCATTTTCACCAATAAAAGTCGTCAATGGAGTAATCAGAAACATCACCACTGATTGTTCTGGCATTCAAATCTCTCAAAAACCAATGATAGGTAGTTCGCCATTTTCTTCCAATAAATCAATGATGCAGTTGTCAAAAAAAAACACAACACATAACCATTATCAATTTCAGTACCGGCATAAAAGACAGTATTATTTTGAAGGTAGGATATACAGACCAATGAAAAAGCAGTCAGAAGAAAGATCTGTTAGTAGTTTCGAAACCCCGAGAACCAAGCAGTTGTCATATTCAATTGTGATATATGTGATAAATCTAGTCAGCTTTTTCTTTACAAGAAGTGCAGTTCCACCTGACAATCTAGCAGTAACGGAATCAGGAACTTGAACACCAGGTAACATTTATATATTATGACAAAGAAACAAGTTATTTGGGAAGGAATCTGAAGAAGTTTCAACAAAAAAAAATGAAATTATAAACAAATATAAAAGAGCAAACCTCACGATCATACACCGTTGACAAACCTTCCACATTTTAAGTCAAGAACCATAATGCTTTAGCATATTTGAAATGCCAGATTGTTGAGTCGTGGGGTGATTTGAAACACAGACATCGCCAAATTCTGGAGGGGGCAGGGGCTGCACGAGGAGTGTGTCTAGGGCCTGTGGGAGTAAATGTGTCTGTCAGGTGTGTTTTTGTGACATTTGCCTCTGCTTCGGGTTTGCAGTGGATGGCATGGTGATTTGACTGGGGTTTCGTTTTCGTATGAAACCTGAGGAATGATGTAATAACAGGTAGGGGACTGGTCACTAACTAAAGCAGACTGCTGAGACTGAAACACGGGCTGAGAAAAAGATTAGCTTTCCACATTGTCGGAGTTCCACGTATCCACTTAGTCTAGAATGGAGGAATGGTCGGCTGAGACAATTTTACTGGACAGCAAGCAATTCAATTTGTCCGTTGTCGTAAGCACAATATGGGCAAGTAAACAGCATGAGTATACACACTGGTTTGTGAACATGCACTGACCGGTGGAGGAGTGTTGATCACACTGGAAGCCATGGTGGTGCAGGAGAAAAAGGTGGCAGTTTTCTGGTAGACGGCACTAGCCTCTGGATCAGGTGCGAGGGTTTCTTGGCTAGCAAGATCCAGGTCATGTGGAGCAGCAGCACTGTCACCGAGGACGGAAGGATCGAGACTTGGTGAAGCTGTGTGATGGACACTGGACTTGTTTACCGGCATTCTCTGAGGACATGGCGTTGGGGCTGAAGAGGAAGGGCAGGGCGCAGTCGTCGAGACGTTGGGCAGAGTGCAGAGCAAGAGGGTCCGTCGCTCTGCTGAGCTGAGGCATGTGGACATCTGAGGGCAGGACAGGATTCCATATCAGAGGGAGGAGGTGGGCTGACGTGGCTGGTTTTTAATTTCGGTGTGATGGCTTTGCAGAGAATGTTGTCTGTTAACACGCTATCCATGGCGCTGCTCTCTTCTGTTGTCATGAACATGCAGGCGTCCATTGCGAAAGAAGGCACGGCGACCATTTTCTTTCTCGCTTCTGATGATATTTTTTGTTGTGTGTTTCGTGAGATCGCCACCCAGACGAATGTTCAGCTTGTCAGCCAAGTCCTTTCTGCTGTCCTTTCACTCAAAACTGACCGTTTATCACTCCATCTGTGTAGTTTGCAATGAGGGGGCAGGGGTAGGCAGAGTGATCTCTTATCCTACCTACACGATGAGCCTGCTAAACCTCATCCAGGGAACAAGTCTTGCAGGGGTAAAACCTGTTCAGAAGCTGAACCACATTCCTGGTCCAGCCAGAATAGCTCTTGCTTTCTTCTTCGTAGACATTGAAAAATCTCACGTTGTTTTGTGTGGAAAATGCTCCAAGCTTTCAATATCATCGTCCACATTCTGGCATGCTCCTTTAAAGTAATCCATCCAGTCTACGACTTGGTTATATTTGCTTTCAAGAAAAACACACATCTCAGTCAAGACTTGCATGGCCTCATTCAATGAGTAATATGTTCTTCCATTTGTATGAAAAGATCACAATGTGTAGGTCCTGGGTTTGCTTCCACGTCCATGCACTGCAGCAAGAAACGGGCAAGAAAAACAATCACAAGAGAAGCTTTCACACATCCGAATCTTGCCTCAGCATGGGGTAAAGCGTCACGAGAAAAAAAACCAGCAGAGCGCGAAATACAGTGATGTGTAGTCCATGTGAATGTTGTATTGACCTCTGCTGTGTATGTCAAAGCCACAAAGAATAAATCGTATTCCTGTAACCTTTGACATGCAGACATTGAGTCTCTTCAATGTCCGAAACAAAACAGTCAAAATGAACCACACGTCGTGGCGAAGTGGTTGGCGTCGCGGACTCCCGGCTGGGAGGTCGTGGGTTGGAATCCCATCAGAGTCATGTGGGTTTTGTTCTGCCCCAACCGGCTCCTACCCAGAGTTGAGTTTGCTGTGGACTCAGTTGGGAAGACTGGGACCATACAGTCGAGTTTCATCCTCTTAATGGATGCGTTTCTAAGAGTGTTGCTCAAATTTCCTGACCAACACTGCAGGTGCCTATATCTCTCGGGCCTGGTTGACGCCGGGATATATTGTGAAAGTAAGCATAGAGTACAGCCTTGTCATGTAGTCTCAGACAGAAATGGAAATCCGTAGCACCATCTTAATCATCCTCATTGTCATCGATCAGCATTAAAAATGTCTCAAATTCTGTGGCCCTTCATGCCCTGCTCTCATGGTGACCTCAATTTCGATGTCCTCTCCACGCCTGTGGCCTTGGTTAGGTTCTGTCGGGGTCACTGGTAATGGCGAGTCCATGGGGGCTGTGGTTGGACAGACGTTGGTGGTGCCCTCCAGAGGGAGAGCTCACTCACGCTGGCTCCGCGACTAAGCAATTATTGTCGTCAGTAGGGGGCTTAGTAGGTGGTGTCCTGCGTATGTTAGATCAGAACAGGTGCCACTGAACACCACTGAAGTGACTCAGCAGCAGTGCAGTGTCTACTCCGGTGGGTTGCCTCTTGACGACTTGACATTGACTGCTCACCATGGATTGCTGGAGCCGGGGCTGCGGCGGGGGGGCCGACCAGGCTGTGGCTGTGGATGGAGTGTCGGAATGAGCGGCGTCGGCACACTGCCTCTGAGGTGGCGCAGAGGTTTGGACACACACAAAAAAACCCAGTCAAAATTAGTGAAAAACACTACAGCGAGAACGGAACTCTATGAAACTTGTCGGCAAGATGGACGGTACCAAAAGCACTAATCTTGCAAATTTCTGAAACTTGAAACGTACTTCAACGCGAAGAATTGGCAGTTAATTACCGACACTCAACATACTGCAACTGTCTCGAACATGAGCTTGAGAGAGAGAGAGAGAGAGAGAGAGAGAGAGAGAGAGAAAGAGAGAGACAGAGAGAGAGAGAAAGAGAGAGACAGAGACAGACAGACAGACAGACAAACAGACATACAGACCATTGTCTTTTTGTCTAGAATCGACATCGCTGAGCATGTCATAGGTTTTGAATTTTATACACACACACACACACACACACACACACACACACACATATATATATATATATATGGTTCCTTCAGGTGGCTAATGAAGGGTTTCTCATATGTATAACATATTTACCCCATTTTCGTCATCTTACATTTTTTTTTTCCCTGAAGGTTAAAATCTTTGTCAAGTTGTTATATAATGAATAAATAATTCTTAGCTTGCACTTGTTTTCACCCACTATTTAATTGTTCAGCATTATATATATATATATATATATATATATATATATATATATATATATATATATACAGAGAGAGAGAGAGAGAGAGAGAGAGAGAGAGATATGAACACATACGGAATGTATTCATCTCGCCATAAACAACATCATACTTTCATCTAATTACATCTGTGAAATTCTTTTAAACGAAAAGATTAACAGGTTCACAATACATAGCAGCGTCCTCTAATCCCCCATAATTTCGATCTAGAATCTTCAGTGGCTGCACTTGACTATCAAACAACTTGCAAGCAAAACATTTTTGACCGTGCAAGCAAGATCCTTGCAAACGCTGACAAAAGGCCGATGAGTGGAGAAAAATATACCCTAGTATAATAACTATAAGTTCACACAACGGGCATGAAAACACTACCATACAGCCATCGTTCTTTTCGCACTTAAATGACCACTGTTACAAAACATAAAGTCAATTTTACACAAACTAACGTTCTGCTGGAGAGAGCTCGCTGAGCATTAAGACTATTCAGCTGTTATAACAATGTGTTCAGCGTATAGCAATCTAATCATGAGTCAGTGCATTAAGAGTCAACAAATCCCTTTATCTTTCGTTGTTAATTAACTCAATGACCCTTACTGATAAACGAGAACGAAAATAAATCTTGAAAACTGATGAATATGCAAATTTTACCCTTTACACAATCTTTATCTTGATTGTCCTAATTTCTGTTAATCGAGTCCAAGCTTTTTTTTTTTTTTTCAAAATCAATGAAAGCTTTATATAGCTTTCGATTATACGAAAACCGTCTTTGAAAGAGAGCCAGCCAGAAAGCTACATATATTTTCTTATTCATAAGAAATTTTGTGCCTGCACGTGCAAAGCGTCGCTAGTTTCCGTTAGGTATGAGTTACATACAGAACACCGATCACATGTGACACGGTCACCAGAGACCGAAGAGTATATCGGTGTGGAGTGACTGTGGTGGTTCCCGTGTTAAGAATTCCTGACTGTGAATTAGGTTCGATCAAATGGCCAACAGTCACCTGTCTTGATTGTGCCAGGCCATTTTCATTAAAAAGAAATTTCTACCATCAATATCAAATAATCAAAAATCACGGATGCTTGCTTTTCTTTTTTACCTTGAGTCTTGCCTTACAGAGGCAGGTGAAGAAACCATGTCTGACTGATCTGATACGAAAGGACAAATCGTGCACAACAAATACATTGCTGCCTGTCAATTTAGCTTTGGTTTTATGGATGCTGACTTAGTTGAAAGAGCAGCCAGCAATAATGGGGCAGCCGGATTTCGACTTCAACTTTGGCACACAGTCAAATTTAAACATTACCTGTATGATCATATTTGCTGGCAATCATGTATCTTTCCATTAGCCTGTTCATTTGACTCTTGCTTTGGGCCTGGGGACACCATAGAAATGAGATTGTTATGTTCAGAACAACACTTTAAATCATCTGGGTTTTTCTGTCAAGTTTTTCCACTTGAGCTGAAAAAACAAAGAAACAAACAAACAGATCTCTTCTTTGTTTAGCCCATGTTGTCCCTTCTCAAAATCTCCGCTTCTCCACGCAGACTATGAATCCCCACTACACAATACAGCAAATTGGTGCCGAAGGCCCTTTGGCCTTCTCCCTAAGTCACAAAACTTGTGGTCAACTTTTTCATGACAACAGTGAATACTGGCTGCTGAAGGGGAGTCAAAGTCGTCTGCCCACTGCCAAGGAAGCTGTCTGTCCAGTCCCTGCTGGTCCTGCAGCCTGTTGTGGTACTCTGGCTGTTTACTGTTAGCAGCCAGAGATTGTTGGATCCAGGGTTCTGCTCGATGTCTCCACAGCATCGAAAAAAAGCCTCGGAACAAAAGCATGAGGAGTAAACTGAAGGTGACACCATCAATTTCGGTTCATAGTGTCAGAATGGTGAACAGTATGGCAGGCTCCTGCGTGGCACTCTTCAACGTAAAGGTAAGGTAGTGTGGCAAAATGGAGCCACGTGACGCCCTGAAGACAAGAGGGGCTGAAGGCGGGCACCAGCTAGACTTGCTTACAAAAGTACAGGTTGTCACTCTACGTCAGTCCCCCACAGTAGAACAATAGGACAATTACACAGTGATGCACATTCTGCAGGTTGCTTGTCACGTCTCCCAGAGAGAGAGAGAGAGAGAGAGAGAGAGAGAGAGAGAGAGAGAGAGAGCGAGCGAGAGAGAGAGAGAGAGACAGACAGACAGACAGACAGACAGACAGACAGAGACAGAGAGAGGGGGGGAGGGAGGGAGGGAGGGAGATTTTGTCCCATTTCATTAACCCTCCTCTTCCGTCGCCTCCGCTCCCACAATTTCTTGACAGTTCAGTAGGCAGCGCATCAGTTTCCTCTCTCACTCACACAAATCGATCTGAAGGTTTTGAGTTTGGTCCTCATTTAGGGTATCTTATTTCTTGTATTTTTCCAATTCTCTCTCTCTCTCTCTCTCTCTGTGTGTGTGTGTGTGTGTGTGTGTGTGTGTGTGTGTGTGTGTGTGTGCTAAAGACTGAGAACTCAGTTCAAGCCAATCACACAAGTACAGAAAAAGAGATTAACGAACGTTTGAACTGAAAAAGCAGAAATCTTATTTCCGGTGAAATCTCTCAACCATATGCCGCTTCTATCAGGTCAGATGACTATAGCCCAAGTGTCACCACATAAACACTGAGGAAGTCAATTACTATAGCCTAAGTGTCACCACATGAACACCGAGAAAGTCAATTACTCTAGCCTAAGTGTCACCACATAAACACTGAGAAAGTCCAACGTGGTCAAAGATTTTGTTTGAAGAAAATGTCTGCATGGTGGACCCCTTCACCCACAAGCCAGCCAGAAGCACGCTGTATACTGTGCCCTGGGAAACTTAAAGGCAGTTGTTACTTCTTTTGATTCTCCTATCAATCGTACAAATATATAATCATTGTTTGTGCAACTCCTGATTTGTGAGATACTGCTGGCACAATGGCCCTGTTCCGCCCATATTTCTCCATTGGTATTCTCTTCATTAATCGTGTCTTTCAGTATGACTTTAATCTGTTCCATTTGAGCCTAGAACTTGCGACGTGGGGGCATAGCCATATGTTTTTTTTTTCTTTTGAGAATGTGTGACGCCTTACATATTTCCTAGCATTTCTATTGAGAACGGGGTTTTTCCTTTATATGAGCTTTGAGCGCTTGTGAAACAAACTGAGTTTTCATCCTTTTATATTATGCACGGGCTTATGCCGTGTGTGTGCTGCTGTCTCTGAGGCAAAGCTAGAGAGAGAGAGAGAGAGAGAGAGAGAGAGAGAGAGAGAGAGAGAGAGAGAGAGAGAGACGTTTTGAAACGCACGTCAGAAGCATGACTTGATCGGTCTTTGATTAACAATTGTATTTATCAATGATTTCATTTATTTATTTATTACTGATTTATTTATTCATTTATCTATTTATGTCTTTGTTTGTTTGTTTAGTTATTTAATACTAGTCATTCATTTCTGCATTTATTCAATATTCAAGTATTTATTTCATTTTTCATATTCATTTATTTGTGTACTGTTTAGATTAACATTTTCTTTGCTTCACAAGTTGTGATGTTAGTTTTTATCACCCTCTGTTCTTGTGCCTGTCCTCGTCGCTGTGTGGCCACAGTCCACAGGTAGAGAAGTGGGTTGAGAGCAGAGTTGAGAGGTAGCAGGAATACAACTAAGGCGTCATTGAGTTTGCTGAATCCAATGACATGGTGTGAAGACATCATTGTCACTAATCCGAAGCAGAACCAGCACACAGCGTCTGTCATCGCCACTTTGCCTATTATGTGGGCTGAGGAATAATAGGGTCTCTTTGCAGATTCCAGTGTTATTCTGTATTTAGGTGTTTGCCTGTAGATAGCAGTCTGACCAGCAACAATCATTACAGATAAAAACACAGTTTGCTGTTACAGTAACTGTGAACCATCTGAACCTTTGGTTTGATTCGTGTTGATCAAATAATGCCAGACGGCACAACCAGACTGTCCACATAGCCCCCAGTGTGACAATCCAGGAAAAAATGGTATGAACGACAACAAGAGTCCAACAATCCATGCAGATGTACAAGCTACGACAGTTATCTTGTCATGATAATGTAACGACTGCTCCATGATGCAAAGTGTAGATATATGATCTAAAACGATGAGCCAAATGATCAAAATGGACACTTCACTAGATAAAAAGAGATATCAAGGCAGTCACCTTGCAAGTCATACTGCTAGTCCAGGATTTTTCAGTTTGGATGTACATTCCGTGAAACAAGGCATCTGACACAAGGCCAATGCTGACATGAATTCCCATTAGAATATTGGCAAACTGAAGATGAGAGATGGCAGTCACAAAGCTGCTTCCAACCATGCTACGGGTTAAAAAAAAAATCATACAACAAAGCAAATTGCCTAAAATGGCACATAAACTGATCAACCAAAAGAAAGCCTTGTACATCTGTGTTGGTATCAGTGTTGTACATGAAGGAAGTATAGTGTCAGGTGCAAAAACAATTCAACTTGTCTAACCCTTTGGGGAGTATATTTTCACAGCAAAATCTGTAGTTTGATGAGAAAATCGTGTTTAAATGTGTTGACCCAGAATACACGTCAAACGGAAAATATGCCACTGGGTTGCCTTGTATGTCCAATTCAGTTAATAGTGGAATGTTCTTGAAACCAACGGATCCAATGACTCGGATGGCAGAAAAAGAAACATTCAAATACTTTGCACGAGGAAGATATGCACAAACAATATTGTTCACTGTCGTTAACGTGTATTTGAAGCATCAACTTGCCTCAAGGCATAGTGAATGGTTTTGACATTTGTAATTGTTACTTCACTGAGAGGGTTGTGTTTCAGTTGCAAACTGTGTAAATTAGGTAACAATAAGAAAGCACTTACATCGACAGTTCTCAATTGATTGTTTGCAAGATCTATGAACTGCAAATTTTCAAGCTTTATATGTGAAATATTAAACAGAGAGCAATAAGACAAATGCAGGCGGACAAGATATGATATTTTGGTAAAATCACTCGGTGACATCATCGAACCTGTGGTGTCAACGTATCGAAGGTAAAGAAAACGGTCAACAGGAAAAGAATGACTGCACATGAAGGAATGACCTTGGCACAGACAGCCTGGAGGACAGGTCCTGTCACACATCAGTTCATCATCTCGCTGTGGACACTGACCCCACCCATCACACAGATTGTCTCTATGCACACACGCTCTGGAAGCTCGACAGACATAGAATCCAGGACATGTCAATCGCTCACACTCCTGTTCATCCTCTCCATAAGTACAGTCTGAATATCCATTGCATCGAGTGTAGACAGGAAGACAGTTGAACAGCTCAGCAGTACAACGGTAATGACTGTCAGGACAAGATTCGTCAGTTGTCATCACCTCCTGAATGAAATATCCAGTGCCATCCAGGTTGATATAAAATCGTCCTGTCTTGTCTCCACCACTGGCCTTACTGCAGTAGGGACATGGGATGCTCTTATCTTCAGCACAGTTTGTCTCATCTGAATCATCCACACAGTCTGA
>JADBJO010009486.1:78102-82993 GCA_016801955.1 Conus betulinus | reverse complement strand
AATAAGATCTTGAAAATACTTTTTCTTTGACGATCGTTTTAGGTAATTGACTAAGTTTCTTTGTTTTTTTTTTTTAGGAATCTCGACTCCCTGACACTAACAGCGACTCTCTTAAGTCGGTAGCAATGTCTATATCTTTAGTTATCCAGGGTTTCTTAGGATTGTTGCTAACACGCATTGTTTTAAATGGGGCATGCTTATCATAAACATTAAGGAAACTATGATACCAGACTTCTAAAGCCTCGTTGGGGTCTGTGAATTGATAGACCGTGGAAAAGAATGAGTTCATTAAATCCCGCTGAAAGGAGTCATTGTCAAATTTTGAAAAGTTTCTATAGGTAATTATCTTGTGGAAATTGTTTGGAACTTTAGCTCCTCGCTTGGACCATGTAAAACACACTGGAGAATGGTCGCTGCAACCGAACGTCGGTGAGCATATTTCTATCATGGTGTTAACTGAAGAAGCATATATACGGTAAATAAGTGTTTGGGAGGTAGCGATGACTCTTGTTGGTTTGCCTATTAGTTGGTCGAGGTTAAATGATTTGTAAGTTTCTGTCCAAGATTTGTTCGATTTTAATTAATCAATATTGAAATCACCTAGTCATATATGTTCATAAGAGAATAAGGATGCTTCCTCCATCATTAAAGAAAATTCATCTATCCAATCAGTTCGCTCCACTGGGTTTCTATATATAAAGCTTATAAGAATAGGTTTCGATTTTTTCAGCTGTAATTCGATCCATAAGGATTCTACTTGGTATTTTTCTAGAGACGAGATTTGCTTAAAGTTTAAACTTTCATGAATATATATAATAAGACCCTGTTTCTCTAAATTTGGATGGGTCTTTGCACACTACATTACAGCCTGGTATTATTAGTTCTGAGTCGGACACTTGGTGGGATAACCTTGTTTCCGAAAAGCCGAATATGTGGAAGCTTTTACCATGATTGAAAAGAATATCAGATACATCATTAAGCTTATAAATACAAATATTCAAAAAACCTACTCGTAGGCCATCAGCAGATGGCCACTCGTTACGTGTTACTTGCATGGTACAGTAAAATAACAAAAGAAGAAAACAAAGAAATTGCAGCCAAGTACAAATATAATACACAATAATAAACAATGAAATATAGAAAGGGAAGGGATACCCGAAACTGTTCGTAACAAACAACTCATTTTTTCCAACGACTATATTCATATAAGACAAGAAGAAGGAGAAGAAGGAGAAAAAAAAAAATCGGAACTCTTGATCAAAAGCCACAAATGAATCAATGTCAAATTCAAAAACTCTTTTGCACTAAGTACCAGGTGAAATGATATTGGCCCGGCAAAAACTGTGACTCACCATAATGATTAAGATCATACAAACACATTACAGTAACTGACATACATAGATAGGCCTATATACGCACTTTCGAGGAGGGACAGATGTAATCTGGTGGATTACAAATTCTTCCACTCCTGGTTCTTTGAAACACGCGCACAAATAAGCGCGCACGCCACACACACACACACCACACGCGCGCTCGCGCGCACACACACACACACACACACACACACACACACGCGCGCGCGCGCGCGCGCGCAGGAATACACACACACACGCCTGCGCGCGCGCGCACCCTCATGCACGCACACACGCACGCACGCACGCACGGGCACACTTTTTAGAATTTCAGTTATATAGAAAAACTTACTCTCACAGTGAAATTCAGTGCACCATTTGATATGCATTATAACTATTCCAATATATCCATACTAATCACGAATGCGTATTGACACTTGCAACCTCATACAACAACAGGAATAGTTTAATGGTTGAACTGGGGATGATTAGGCTGATAAATAGGCCATATTGACTCGCCAGTACTTGCGATGCCATTTGTAGAAACCGTTCTGTAAAGGGGTGAAGTTGTTCAGATGTAGTTTGAATGACGGGGGGATTTCTGATTTCTGGATACTGAGCACAAAAAGGACTGGCTTTTGGTTTGCTGTCAGTTGACACAGAATCACGTAAATTACTTTTTGGAGAATGTTCGGGAAAGAAAGTTGGGGGTTAATTAGGAAGAGCAAGGGATTGTACCACTCTAGTTAGTGAATTCGGCACAAGAGGAGGGTATTGATCACAAGATCTGAAAGAAGGGGGGAGTTGTGATGTCGGTCCTGAATTGTAGAATTCCTGGTTGTGTGCAGTGAATGCAGGAGAGGGGGGATTGAAGTCTGAAAATCTGGGAGGATAAATTGTATGGGACTGGCTTGACTGACCTTCGGGGACCAGTTCTACTGGACCTTGGGCGATTCAGGGGCATTCTGTCTTCGGCCTGTTTACACCACAGAGCTTTGATATTTTCGCTATTTTAGCAGTTTTCCTGGGGCTAGGATGCTTCATGTCTTTGTACAGACTTGTATCAGAAGAAACATGGGGAAATGATCAATTAAAATAACCTTATTCTTTTCACACACATCTTTTAAAGTTTGAATTCGACGGAATTATAGAATTATTAAAATGGTGTTTGCCTCTGGCAGGAAGTATTGAGCTAAACGCTACACGTGCCTGTGGGAAAGTTTCAGAAGCAGGGTGACAAGATCATTCCACATATCTGGTGTGATAGGTCCAGAGGGGCATGAATTGATGCTAACATGAATAATTACATCTCTTAATGTTAGGAGTAACTGGAATTCAACGAAGCCATCTGTGTAGGTCATTAATCGACATACCTGGTACACAAATCTTAAACATAGTATCACCCCTTAGTGCAAACCTTTTAGGATTTAAAAATCGAATGACAGAGTCACCGATTAACAACATTGTGGCTCTTTCGGGGATGAACATTTGGTTTAATGTTTCTTGAGGTGAGGATTTAGAAACGTTGTTAGTTGAATGTTTTTGTTTGTCTATATTTGGTGCACTCATCCCTAATGATTGTGACAGTGGCTGGGAACACTGATTGTCGTTCATGTCTGAGAGGACAGCAAAGGCATTGGAGGTCAGTACAGAATACTCTTGTTTGTCATTCAGTGTCGCAGTCATTTACCGTAGGCCTATTCGCTGTTCTCGAAACTGGATTTCCACTTGTTACCTCCTTGGTAGTATGGTCAGTCAACAGTACATTCATCATGTCACGTTCTTTACAACTTTCAGTGGAAACTCTCTCTCTCTCTCTCTCTGTCTCTCTCTCTCTTCACTCACTGTCTCAGTTGTGGTCTGTGTGGTAGTCTGTGCATTGTGTGATGCGATTACTTTCTGATCACAGTGAGAGCTTTTAGCAGTTTGAGTTTCAACTGGTATTTTTTCAGTTTGTGATTTTTTTTTTATTTTTCTTGCCTCAGACTGGATACTACTTAACTGGGATTTGATTGATTGGTTTTCTTTCACAAGCTGTTTGTTTTTTGCTTCAATAATTTCCAAAGCAGCTTGTAGATTATTGATTTCTGTTGTTTTAGATACTCACATTTGTCGGAAATATGCGCACAAAGTTCATTTTTGGCCGCCACTTTGGCGAAAATAGTAGTGTCTTGAATAGTGTCTTCCAAAACACTCCAAGAGTTAACTGTCCGTTCCAGATGGCCAACCCTCCTTTTCAAGTCAGGGAGAGGGCTAGGGGTGTGCTTAGGATGGACGAATAGTACAGAGTGCGTCGAGTTTGATTTCTTGTCCTCTTACTGATGTGGGTGCTTTTCTTTGGAATGTTTTTTTCACATTGTTCATACTGCTCCCCAAAAGTTGGAACCACAGGCGAAGCAGTAGTGAAGATGACGGTAGTATCCAAAGTACCGTCACGCTTTCAAGACGGTGGGGAGATTGTGAAGGAGTGAAAACATAATCTTTTTGTGTGGAGATGTTTCCGGATCCACCACAACAGTCAAATCAATGTCTGGGAACACCAGGGGAGGAGGGTCTGAAAGCGAGCTGATAAAACGTACAGGGACAGTGGTGAGAGATTCAGACAGTTTCTCCACATTTTTATCTAGTAAGAAGTCGTGTATGGGCTGTTTTAGGATTTCACATTCTTCACTGTCCCACAGGGGACAGTCTAAACCTTGACACAGCAAGGTTCCGCCAGACCGAGTAAAGTACAGAGTTATTGTCACAGAAAGTCTGCAACCGTCTGTAGTATAATGAAAGATACGGAGAACAGATTTGGCAAGAGATGGCGAAAAGGATATCTTTCTTAAAACTGATGAAGGTGTCAAAATAGTTCCCATCATGATCGTAGTCTTCAAACTGGAATTCTAACTCTTCAGGCATAAGAGCTGAATATCGGTAAGAGAGACACAGTTTCTCCATAAGGAGAGTTCTTCGCTACTACATGTGAATCTTCTCTGAATGGTGTCAAGACTTGGTTGCAGTTTATGTCCACTGAGATTTTCTTGAACGGTCAAACCGTCCGCCATGGTAGAACAGTCAACAGACAGAACAATACACTACTCACATGGTGGTCAGTCAGTGCCGGTCCCTGTATCCTTCACAGCATAGTGAAACACGTTAATCCACGTGGCAGAGTGACATTGTTCACACCGACATAATTCACCACAATCTGATAATCCGGTCGGAACACAATTTCACCATGTCAGAATATCACACACAGAATACACGTTGATGTGATGACAGGTAAACTTGAAGAGACTTGCACAATTATTCAGAGAGAGAGAGAGAGAGAGAGAGAGAGAGAGAGAGAGAGAGAGTCGTCGCTTCACACTTTGAGGGGTGAAAGGATCAAATCCACTAGGGAGAAACGCCGCCCTTCGTCTTGGCTCAGCAATGACTCATCTCCGAACTGTGCCGCAGGGAATCTTTCCCAAAGCGTGCACAGTTAGTCGATGCGTTCCTTGAGTTTGCGCAGCAGAGCAGCAGCAGGCAGCAGCGATGCAAGAGCTTGCGAT
>JADBJO010009486.1:58102-63102 GCA_016801955.1 Conus betulinus | reverse complement strand
ATTGTCACTTTCTCTTTGGATTTGATCTAGTTTACGGAGTGTGTGCCACTTCCACGAGTGCATCAAAGATGTATGATCACTTTTTTATAAAGATATGGCCTTGGATAGATCTAGTTCAATTTGTGTTTATTACCTACCATTTTGTTGGTAGTCAGCAACAGTGTTCTTCTACGGACGCTGTTCAGATCTGCGAAAACAGGTATTCGTCTTTCTGTACAACAAACCACCCAGGATTCCAGACAACAGAAAGTGTCTCCGTTGACTGTGACCTTAATTTCTACCAGTATTTCTTTCTTCCTCTTGACACACTGCCAGCCACATTAAACATGATTATGATACCTTATATAAACACAGGTAGTCCGATGTTCCCAGGAATTTTTATGATCCCTCTTGAAGTCGGCAGACTTACGTGGTGCAGTAATAGTGCCGTCAACTTCTATTTGTATTGTTTGACTGGCACCAAGTTCAGAGAGGAATTTTGGAAAATGATATCGGAGTTCTGCAGTCTATTCTGTTGTGAGCAGAGATTGATCAGGTCAATGGCAACGATGTAATTTTGTATTTTTGAAGTGGATAGAGTAACAAGTGTGGTGATACCTGACACTGTAAGTGATTTTAAACAGACCGTTCATTGCTGGATGACGACAGTACAGTGTTAATGAAACTCGAGCAGCTTTCTTAAAATGTTGCTGTCAGTGCTTCAAAAGTTAGAAATGGTCAAATCACTTTCTTCAAATTTAGCTTACTGTAGCTTACGTATGCATAGTGTGCTCATGACTATTTACTGACTGACTCATGTACTGATTGATCGATTAAATGATTGAAGGACTAACTCATGAACTGATTGATCGATTAAATGATTGAACGACTGACTGAAAGAGCAGACGACGAAGGAAATGAACAAGAAAAGAAGACAGGATGGATTGAAGGAGAGTAAAAAGAATAAAATAAAGAAATCTTTCAATATAAGATCACCACCACCTCCTCCTCCTCCTACTCCTTCACTTCCTCCTACTCCCACTGCTCCTCTTCCTGCTGCTGTTGGTACTACTGCTATTACTACTACTACTACCACTACTACTACTACTTCTTTTGAAATAGATAGCAAGACATTCAGCTTGATACAATGTAGGCCTCTGTCTCACGCGGGGAGTTCATTTTCCGATCAGCATTTTCCCTGTTCATACAAGGTAGCCAGGCATAGTGAAGACAAACATCATAGAGATATGACAGATGTTAGCAGATAAGAATCTTCTTTCCCTATTCCCAAACACAAAGGCCTCTGATGACTCGCTTTACAAAAAAAAGAGTAATAGTAGTACTAGTAGAAGTAGTAGTAGTAGTAGTAGTAGTAAAATGATAACAACAACAACAAGAATAATAATAATAATAATAATAATTTATAATGATAATAATGTTGATGATAATAATGATAATAATAATGCTGATGGTGATGATAATAACGATAATAATAATGATGTTAAAATATGATAATTATAATAATAATGATGGTAGCAAAAATAGTAATAATAATGACTATAACAATAATAGTAATGATAATGATAATAAGAATGTAAATAATCATAATAATGATGATGATGAGAATTGACTGGATGACACATGAAACGACTGAATGAAGCGCCGGCAGGCACCTCTTCAGTTGGCACTACCCAGGTAGGCAGCCTGTTGTATACACGTGAGTGTGGATTTTCGCAAGGCGCTTTATAATTGCTCTATTATTATTATTATTATTACTATTATCATTATCATTATTATTAACATTAACATTATGATCATATTGGTAATAACAAAAATAACTGTAATAATAATAATACTGATAATGATAGTAATAATGATAATAATATAATGATAACGATAATGACTGAAATAGCTGATTTGGTAGAGAGTCGGGACTCGTAACCTTGATGATTCTGGGGTTGCAGGTTTGAATCTCCGCTGGGCCGATTTGGTACCGGGGAATTTTTCCTTTTGAAGTGGAGATTGGATCTGACTCCCTTTCTGTAAATATTTCTTTGAATGAGATTATAAACTGAGGTTCAGCACACGCATGAAATCTCGTCACCAACCTTTGGCAGACACGGGCCAGTCTGGCCAGAGGCATGAACGACACATTACACATAACACGCAACGTGCGTCAAAACCGAAAAAAAAATGGAGTAAAAAAAATTGATTGAGTGAGTCTGATTGAATGACACTGGTAACAACGGAACGAGATGCTGACAGGCAGTTTTTCATTTGGCTCCACCCAGGTAGACAGCCAGTTGTGTAAACGAGAATGTTGATTGTAAAACGCTTAGTGCATGTTCTCCAGCCGAGAACAGACGCATGCAAGTATTATTTGTAATGATGATGATGATGATGATGGTGATGATGACGGTGATATAATAATGACAAAGGTAGTATTAATGACAACAGTACTAAAGATAATAGTAGTAATAATAATAATGATAAATAATAATGATAACAACAACAACAACAACAACAGCAATTACCTTTAAAATATATTAAAAACAAGAGTGCTAATAATAATAATAATAAATAATAATACTAATAATAATAAAAAGATTAATAATAATAATAACAATAATAATGATAATAATAACAATAATAATAATGATAATATATATGATAATAATAATAAATGATAGTCAAAATAATCATAGCAAGAACAACAGCATTAACAAAAAGAACAATTACAACAACAACAAAATAATAGTAACAACAACAACAACAGTACAACTACTACTACTACTACTACTACTACTGGTAATAATAATAATAATAACAACAAGAACAAGAGCAAGAACAACAATAACGATGATGATGATGATGATGATGATGATAATAAGTGATAATGAAATATTAATAATACTACTAATGATATAATAATAATCACGGTAATAATAATAACAACAATGTAATAATGTAATAAAACTAGTAATGATATTGGTAATAGTAGTAGTTAGAATACTGGTACTGCTACTACTACTACTGTTAGTAGTAATGATAATATGATGATGATAATGATAACAATGATAATAATAATGAGAATACTTATGATGAATGATGACGCTAATGTGATAATAATGACGATGATGACAATGACCCACAAAGCACAGATTTAGCTGGATATTTTTCTCTGCACTTTCATACTCAATACTACATTTATTTGTTCACACAAATGACTTAGTACAGGCACTTTTAATACAGATTACAGTCGGCAGCGTGTGTTATGCATCATTTTGAAAACTCCATCACATTTTTTTCAATATCTCAAGCTTTCAACTGACGAAACTGAAACTGCAATGTCTTGCTATGTGCGCGTAAAACAAACAAACAAACAAACAAAAACAAAAAAAAAAAAAAAACGAGATCAAATTGATGAGGCCGAAGATGTTACTGAAGACCCACAGGACGAAATGAAAGCGCTAAAACGATCAGTAGAAGCAGAGCGCCAAATGAAGAATGATCTATATGAGAGGTGCAATTATCAGCATTTCTGTATCTTTGTTTTTTATCATATATCCTATCAAGAATATGAAAGAGGCTATGGGGTACTGCGAAGCCAAGACACTACAATCGTTTACAGATACATAGGTCATCGACACACTGTAGCAAGTGATAGTGGCCTAGTGCTCTGTGTTGGTATCAAGAGTCCTAAACCATAGCAGGTGTCAGCAAAGGTTCTGTTGAACAAGTATGGACTTAGATCAATGAAAAACGAAAACTTCTGAAGGGTACTGAAATGGTCATCGTTGAAGACTTGACTCCACTATACGTGACTCGCCTCAGGATACAGGAGAAAATCAGTGGACAAAAGAAGGTACAGTCTATGCGCATCTGCTCTAGGGACAGATAGTGAGGGTGACCAAAGGAAATTTTAAAGCGTCATAAAAGGCATGATCAAAATGGCTACCTCTCACGTACTACCTACTAACATGTCAGAACTTCAGTTTTGTTCTTGTTCTTGATGTTCTTCTTCTTGTTTTTCTTCTTCTTCCTCTTGTTCTTGTTCTTCTTTTCTTACATCATCATCATCATTCTCATCATCATCTTCATCATCATTTATATCATCATAATTATAACAATAATGATAATAACAATGATAGAAATGATAATGACAATAAAATGATAATGATAATAATGTAACAATAATTATTTTTCTTCTTATTGATCATTACTATAACTATATTTGTTATTTACATCGTTATCATCATCGTTATCATCATCATCATTATTATTATTGTTATTATCATTATCATTAGTATTATTATCAACATCATCATTATTATCATTTTTATTAAAATTATTTTGATCATCATTATTATCATTATTACTGTCATCATCATCATTATTATCATTATCATATTATTATCATAATCATTATAGTTATTATAATTCTTATCATTATCTTCATTATCATCACTCATCATCATCATCATCATTATCTTTATCACCATCATCTTTATCATCATCATCGTTATCATTATCATCATGATCATCATCATCATTATTCTTATTATTAATATCATTATTGTTGTTGTGTTGCTGTCATCGTTGTTATTGTTATATAATTTTTAAAATATGAGCTTATTATTATTGTTATGATAACTGATATTTTCATTAGCGCCCCTCCTCAACTAGGGACCATGTAGTGTCATCATCATCATCATGATCATGATCATGATCATGATCATCATCATTGTCATCATCATCACCATTATCTTTATCATCATCATCATGTTCATGAGCATTATTGTTTTATTATCATTGTTATTATCATTATTATCATTGCTATATTATTGTTATCATTATTATGATTATTATTGCTATTATCATTACTATTATTATTAGTAGCAGTATTATTACTATCATCATCATCATCATCATGATCATGATCATCAACATCACCATCATCATCATCATCATCATTATCATCACCATACTTTTATATCGCCTTTCGTCGGTTAGAGACCACG
>JADBJO010009486.1:48102-53102 GCA_016801955.1 Conus betulinus | reverse complement strand
TTCATATTCAGTGTAAATCAATTCTTTAACAAAGAAAGCAAGCAAAAGTGGATTCTCATTTTTAGTAATATATTACCATAGGAATAGAAAAATATCTGCTTGTTTCATCAACCAAAGGGGGAAAGGGTATTTGGTTATTTTACAATGTTGTCAAACGAAAAGTCGCATGCATGTAAAAGAGGAGGCAAATAATCAAACAATGACGTATATGCCCTTTTATTCCGTATCTCTCTAGAAACGTAGGTGCTTTCATCAAGTTCAGAGGTAACTGAGTTAGGGACTGTTCTTGCTCGTGCTGAGTAGCTACAAGCACAGAGCATCCTATGTTCATTTAAAGGCAAAACTCCTGCTCTCTGTACGTCATATCAATTGATGCCCATCTTGGAAGCCCCAGAGCAATTTTAAATGCTAAGGAATCAATACTAGTTAACTTATGTAACTCTGTCTTTGGTGCAGTAAAAAATACTTCTTGACTATAACTTACAATCGAACGAACTGTCCCTAAGGCGACATGGATAAGATTGGATCCATAATTTATTAGACGGATTCCAGTTAGGACTCGCAGTAACGCAATTTTCTTTCTTGCCTTTTCCACGAGGTGATTTATATGTTTACACCAGAATAGTTTATAGTGAAAAATAACGCCTAGAAATTTTACTTGCTTACTTGGGAAAATGAAAGAATCACCTATTTTTACTTTTACAGCATCCCTACCTTCGAAATCGATATTTTTTCTTTGTAAATATTATAAAAACCGATTTGTCCGTTGATAGGTTAAAACCGTTTGAATTCAAATAATTAACAAGTTTACTGACCGCAAACTGAAACTGTTCAACAATTTTATTACGTTTGATTTTGTTTTTTGTAAAATTACAATCTACATTTTTCCACATTGCAATATCATCTGCATAAGCAGCTAAAGTTGCCCCTTTTGTGTCAATCTGGTTAAGATCATAAAGCATCAATGAGAAGAGGATTGGAGAAATTACACTTCCTTGAGGGACACCCATGTTAACATATCTTGTACTTGACAGCACACCATTTAGTTTTACTTGTAGCGTTCTCCCAGATAAAAACGATTGTAAAAACATGTGGAAACGACCTTTAATCCCAATTTCATGAGCCTTGGACAATAATTTAAAATGCCAAACAGAATCGTACGCTCTATGATATAAAAAAATCGTGGCTAAAGTGGAGTGTCGCTTAGCCAAGGTTTTTTGACGTGTGAAGCTAAAAGACTAACATGATCAGTGACACCCCTCCCTTTTCTGAAACCAGCTTGAAAGATTGGCAAAATCCCATTCTTTTCAAGGAAATGTTCTAATCTGAATTTCATATCCTCTCAAAAAGTTTTCCAATGTGAGGAGTCAAAGAAATGGGTCGAAAATTAGAAGATTTTCTTTTTGATTTTCCTTGTTTATGGATAGGTACAACTGTTGCTTTCTTCCAAGCCATTGGCAGCTTTCCGGATTTCCAGCCTAATTGGAAGAACTCTAATAATTTTTTTCAAAAAGCATTGTGGAAAATGATTTATCATGTTGTAAGAAATGGGATCAAATCCTGTAGCAATTTTACCAGATTTTAAACGGCGAAGTGAGTACAGAAGCTCCTCCATTGTTTAGATTTTTATAAATATATAACGTGTTGTCATTGCCATGTGGTTCAATGTTTCTCCCTTCGTTTTCAATAGTTCTTCTTCGTTCTTGCTCTTCTTTAGGCAGATTTTCAGGCTGACTCATTGCTGCGAAAGTGTCAGCAAATAAAGAACATTATTAAAGAACATTAGTATGAGAGAACGGCCTAGCTTCCTCGCATCTCCTGAATGAATATAAAGTATTAAGACGTTAGTTTTGACACAAATGTAAGTACTTAAAAGTTGCGAGAAAGTTACCTTCGAGTTGGACGGAAAGGCAAAATGTGTCTTCTGCAATATCACACTACTTGCCTCGCCAGGAACTGGGAGAGTGAGGTCGTGAGGTCATTCCACATTTCTTTATGGATAATGCCATACATCATGGACAGATAAAACGTCTGCAAGATGTTATGAAGACAGTGTTCTTGCTGAACACATATTGCACCCCCCCCCTCCCCCCCCCCCCCCCCCCCCCCACTGCAAACGTTTACAATGACATTTGACGGGATGAATGCACACGACACCAGCAGACATGACTCAATGCACACGACATTAAAGCAGACCTGGCTCAATGCACACGACACTAAAGCAGACCTGGCTCAATGCACACGACACTAAAGCAGACACGGCTCAATGCACACGACACTAAAGCAGCCAACAGTCGAGGGAAGATCAACAGACTGGGTGGAGCCGACTCCATCTTATCAAAGATAAAAGTCAGAACACTCACACAATCAAAATTGTGCGTCCACAGCGAAGAGATAAGTGACTTTCTGTTCGTCCATCATTTTGATTGTTTTGAATGTTACTTATATCGCCTGAAGAAGACACAGGTCAAAAAGTGCTGTGTTTGTTTTGTAATACGTTTGTTCCTTCCTTTCACAATGCTGCAATTCTGCTTTTGATTTTGTTTCCATTTTCTCTTGCAGTCACCATACTTTGAAACCAAATCACACATTACTTAAGAAAAAAAAAAACATTAGTGCGTAGATTGAGCATTGCATCTGGTTTGACCTGTCGCATTTTCTGCTGTACGTAGCTCCTGGCTGGTTGAATGCAGATGGATCTGAAGCAGACGAGATTGGAGTGAGGATTGAAGGGACAGACTGCAGAGTGTTCCAACGTGTCGAGGGTAACAAACTTGACGCTTGTGAACAGAAATACATCATCGTTGTACTATTTGCCCCTGTTACGTCCACCTCTACTCTATTTCTATGTGCCAATCAGTTAAGGAATGAGTGTTCATGTTGATCGTCTTAATCGTGTTTGTGTCGCTGAATCTAGCATTATCCAGTTGGCATTCTGCTGCACTAAGTGAACACTATTCCAACATGTCAACTTGTTGATGAAAGAGCGATGAGACAGGTCTGATTTGGTTTACCTGTCATATACATGTCACCCGGCATGGACTGTTTCTGTCTCTCTGTGTCATCCATTTCCTACCAGTGGTCTGATTCTACCTGTTTGTGTGGTACATGTTAGCCTAGTGCCAACAAATTCTGTCAATACATCTATCTGCCTATATGATCCATTTTATACTGATGTGGACTGATTCTACCTCCAGATCAGCCCAGTGTGGACCAATTCTATCTGTTTGACTGACTGTGTGATCCATGCCAGCCCAGTGTGGACCGATTCTATCTGTTTGTCTGTCTGTGTAATCCATGCCAGCCCAGTGTTGACTTATTCTGTATATGTCTGTCTGCCTGTGTGATCCATGTCAGTCCACTGTTGACTGGTTCTTTTTTGTCTGTCTGTCTGTCTGTGTGATACATACCAGCCCAGTGTTGACTGATTCTTTTTTGTCTGTCTGTCTGTGTGATCCATACCAGCCCAGTGTTGACTGATTCTTTTTTGTCTATTTGTCTGTTTCAAAATTTCAAAATGGAGCGACTGATGGCGGAGAACGAGGCAAAATTTAGAAAGAGTGGGGGTTAGTTGCCGCCAAGGACATTGACAAACAAAGTACAGGACAAGACACGATACATTTCGACCTCTTGGGTCTTCTTCAAGTGAGAAAATAGATCACATTTAACATTTAGGACAGTACAAACAAAGAACGATGAGAGACTTATCTGATGTCCATGTGGTATGCTATGAAGAATGGCCGACAGAAGGAAATGACAGAGGGGATTATGGGAGAAGAAAAGGGGGCGGGGGGGGGGGGGGGGGTTTGTTGCGTGAAGGGAGGGGATGAGTGAGGCGATGGGGTTGTGTGGTTAGTTAGGTGGGGTGGGTGGTATATGTGACGGTTGTGGTTAAGGTGGATTGATAATGATGCTAAAAGGGGGGGGGGGGGGGGGGGGTGGGGGGAGATATATATATATATATATATATATATATATATATATATATATATATACACACACACACACATACACATATACATGCATCATACACACACATATATATATATGTATATGTATATATATATATATATATACACATATGCATACACATACATATATAATTTTTTTTATGTACACACATACACACACACACACATATGTGCATACATATATACATATACATCCATATCTATCTCTCTCTATATATACATACATACATACATATGCACGCATACATACACACACACACACACACACACACACACATATATATATATATATATATATATATATATATATATATATATACACACAAACACACACACATACACATACACACACACACACACACACACATATATATATAGAAGGGATGGTAATAGTAATAATAGCACTGGTAGTAATTATAACAAATAAGTAGAAGAATAAAATGAGACTAACTGTAATTAAAGGTGAGGGTGGGGAGTAGGGTAGAGTGTGTGTGTGTGTGTGGGGGGGGGGGGGGGGGAACAAGAGAAGGAGGGCTCATATGTCTCCATACACTAGGGGAGGGGGGGGAGGTTCATACAAAATAGTGCCGTTGAGAAAGTAAACTATGCTGTGGGATGATGTTTATTGTAATAGGTGCAATAGTGTGTTGGCGTAATGTGCAGATGTTGGTTGAGAGAGATAGCCATGTTTAATGAGAAACAAGGTGTGGTGTGTTATACACACACACACACACACACACACACACACACACACACACACACACACACACACTCACACGCATGCACTCACACACACACACACACACACACACACACACACACACACAAAAAAAGAAAAAAAAAGGGGGGGGGAAGCCACATGTAAACAGTATTATGGATGTAATAACAGTCACATTTTCAAAACATATGTGTATGTATATATGTATGTAAACATATGTGTATGTATATATGTATGTATGATCCATAGTGGTGTAGGGTGATGGTGACTTTTGTAAAAGGAGTAGCAAAGATGGGTGGATGATGATCATG
>JADBJO010009486.1:40000-41622 GCA_016801955.1 Conus betulinus | reverse complement strand
TAACACTCCTGAGTGGCCTTTGAAATTCTAAAGTTGACGAGAGATAGAGATGAGGATAGCTAATAAATCCTTATATATCTAGATAGAGTATATAGGGAGGATATGCCAGATCGACAGACTGAAACGTATTCTTGATACTGGCAAAACAGCCGAAGCGGCAGAGAGGTGTTCAAGTTGGATCTGGTCAAGGAGGAACAAAAGTGAACTCATAAGGCTTAACTTTCCTACAAATATCAGGTGTCCCTGTGGCTCAGTGGTTAGTGCGCGAGTCATTAAGTGGAAATGAGCATGTCCAGAAGGGCATGGGTTCGAATCCCCAGTCATGGCTCATCCCAAGATGGGAAAAAAAAAAAAAAAAAAAAAAAGGCAGCAGAGGGACATCCGGAGTCATGAACCGGGTGTGGCCCAACCCCCCCTAGAGTGTCAGGAGATAAGGGCCGAAACACTCGCTTGTATATGTATATATGTATGTGTGTGTATACATATATGTATGTATGTATATATGTACGTGTGTGTATATGTGTATATATGTATGTGTGTGTATATATATTTAAAAAAAAAAAACCCTCCATTAATCAGTCACTGGTGGGTGATGATCATGTGAGATCAATAGCACCATAGGCAGATCTTCTTCTTCTTCTTTTTTTTTAAATATATATATACACACATACATATATACACACACATACATATGGGTGATGATCATGTGAGATCAATAACACCATAGGGAGATCTTCTTTTTTTTAAAAATATATATATACACACAATTACATATACAGACACATACATATATACATACATACATATATGTATACACACATACATATATACATACACACTACATATATATATATATATATATATATATATATATATATACATATATACATACATACTCATATAAATAAATATATATATATATATATATATATATATATATACACACACATATACACACACCTACACCTTGACCATGATCATCATCCACCCATCTTGACCACCCATCCTGACCATGATCATCATCCACCCATCTTTGCTACTCCTTTTACAAAAATCACCATCACCCTACACCACTATGGATCATACATACATATATACATACACATATATGTGTATGTACGTGTGTGAATATGTGACAGTTATTACACCCATAATACTGTTTACATGTGGCTTCCCCCCCCCCCCCTTTTTTTCCATTTTTTTTTTTTTCTTTGTGTGTGTGTGTGTGTGTGTGTGTGAGTGCGTGCGTGTGTGTGTGTGTGTGAGTGTGTGTGTGTGTGTGTGTGTGTGTGTGTGTGTGTGTGTGTGTGTGTGTGTAACACACCACACCCTGTTTCTCATTGAACATTGCTATCTCTCCTCAAACAACATCTGCACATTAACGCCAACACACTATTGCACCTGTTACAATAAACACCATCCCACAGCATAGTTTACTTTCTCAACAGCACTATTTGTATGACCTCCCCCCCCCCCCCTCCCCCTAGTGGTTGGAGACATATGAGCCCTCCTTCTCTTGTTCCCCCCCCCCCCCCCACACACACTCTACCCTACTCCCCACCCTCACCTTTATTACAGTTAGTCTCATTTTATTCTTCTACTTATTTGTTATAATTACTACC
>JADBJO010009486.1:27500-32500 GCA_016801955.1 Conus betulinus | reverse complement strand
CCAAGGTTGGACTTTCTGGGTTCCTGGCAGTGCAAGGTCTTCAAAATGATGAATTACACGATACGACCTGTCTCTGCGTGGATGCTTGTGGCACTCACCATGCTGAGAGCAGCTTCTGTACTGTGGCCACTTCGTGTCAATGCTGTGTGGACAAAGGGAATGTCTCGAGCTTCTGTCAGTATAGTGATTGTCGTTATCATTCCGATCAATTGTCACTTTCTCTTTGGATTTGATCTAGTTTACGGAGTGTGTGTCACTTCCACGAGTGCATTAAGGATGTATGATCACTTTTTTATAAAGATATGGCCTTGGATAGATCTAGTTCAATTTTGTTTATTACCTACCATTTTGTTGGTAGTCAGCAACAGTGTTCTTCTATGGACGCTGTTCAGATCTGCGAAAACAGGTATTCGTCTTTCTGTACAACAAACCACCCAGGATTCCAGACAACAGAAAGTGTCTCCGTTGACTGTGACCTTAATTTCTACCAGTATTTCTGTCTTCCTCTTGACATTGCCAACCACATTAATCATGATCATGGCACCTTATATAAACACAGGTAGTCCGATATTCCCAGGAAATTTTATGATCCCTCTTGAAGTCAGCAGAGTTACGTGGTGCAGTAATAGTGCCGTCAACTTTTATTTGTATTGTTTGACTGGCACCAAGTTCAGAGAGGAATTTTGGAAAATGATATCGGAGTTCTGCAGTCTATTCTGTTGTGAGCAGAGATTGATCAGGTCAATGGCAACGATGTAATTTTGTATTTTTGAAGTGGATAGAGTAACAAGTGTGGTGATACCTGACACTGTAAGTGATTTTAAACAGACCGTTCATTGCTGGATGACGACAGTACAGTGTTAATGAAACTCGAGCAGCTTTCTTAAAATGTTGCTGTCAGTGCTTCAAAAGTTAGAAATGGACAAATCACTTTCTTCAAATTTAGCTTACTGTAGCTTATGTATGTATAGTGTGCTCATGACTATTTACTGACTGACTCATGTACTGATTGATCGATTAAATGATTGAAGGACTAACTCATGAACTGATTGATCGATTAAATGATTGAACGACTGACTGAAAGAGCAGACGAAGGAAATGAACAAGAAAAGAAGAAAGGATGGATTGAAGGAGAGTAAAAAAGAAAAAATAAAGAAATCTTTCAATATAAGATCACCACCACCTCCTCCTCCTCCACTTCCTCCTACTCCCACTGCTCCTCTTCCTGCTGCTGTTGGTACTACTGCTATTACTACTACTACTACCACTACTACTACTACTACTTTTGAAATAGATAGCAAGACATTCAGCTTGATACAATGTAGTCCTCTGTCTCACGCGGGGAGTTCATTTTCCGATCAGCATTTTCCCTGTTCATACAAGGTAGCCAGACATAGTGAAGACAAACATCATAGAGATATGACAGATGTTAGCAGATAAGAATCTTCTTTCCCTATTCCCAAACACAAAGGCCTCTGATGACTCGCTTTACAATAAAAAGAGTAATACTAGTACTAGTAGTAGTAGAGTAGTAGTAGTAGTAGTAGTAGTAGTAGTAAAATGATAACAACAACAATAATAATAATAACAACAAATAATTTATAATGATTATAATGTTGATGATAATAATGATAATAATAATGCTGATGGTGATGAAATTAACGATAATAATAATGATGTTAAAATAATGATAATTATAATAATAATAATAACAATGGTAGCAAAAATAGTAATAATAATAACTATAACAATAATAGTAATGATAATGATAATAAGAATGTAAATAACCATAATAATGATGATGATGAGAATTGACTGGATGACACATGAAACGACTGAATGAAGCGCCTGCAGGCACCTCTTCAGTTGGCACTACCCAGGTAGGCAGCCTGTTGTATACACGTGAGTGTGGATTTTCGCAAAACGCTTTATAATTGCTCTATTACTATTATTATTACTATCATCATTATTATTAACATTATCATTATGATCATATTGGTAATAACAAAAATAACTGTAATAATAATAATACTGATAATGATAGTAATAATGATAATAAATATAATGATAACGATAATGACTGAAATAGCTGATTTGGTAGAGTCGGGACTCGTAACCTTGATGATGATTCTGGTTTTGCAAGTTTGAATCTCCGCTGGGCCGATTTGGTACCGGGGGATTTTTCCTTTTGAAGTGGAGATTGGATCTGACTCCCTTTCTGTAAATAGGTCTTTGAATGAGATTATAAACTGAGGTTCAGCACACGCATGAAATCTCGTCACCAACCTTTGGCAGACACGGGCCAGTCTGGCCAGAGGCATGAACGACACATTACACATAACACGCAACGTGCGTCAAAACCGAAAAAAAAATGGAGTAAAAATATTGATTGAGTGAGTCTGATTGAATGACACTGGTAACAACGGAACGAGATGCTGACAGGCAGCTTTTCAGTGGCTCCACCCAGGTAGACAGCCAGTTGTGTAAACGAGAATGTTGATTGCAAAACGCTTAGTGCATGGTCTCCAGCCGAGAACAGACGCATGCAAGTATTATTTGTAATGATGATGATGATGATCATGATGATGGTGATGATGACGGTGATATAATAATGACAATGGTAGTATTAATGATAACAGTACTAAAGATAATAATAGTAGTAATAATGATAATGATAATAATAAGGATAATAACAACAACAACAACAACAGCAATTACCTTAAAATTATATTAAAAACAAGAGTGCTAATAATAATAACAATAATAGTAATAATAATAAAAAGATTAATAATAATAATAACAATAATAACGATAATAATAATAATAATAATAATAATAATGATGATAATATAATGATAATAATAATAATAAAATGATAGTCAAAATAATCATAGCAAGAACAACAGCATTAACAAAAAGAACAATTACAACAACAACAACAAAATAATAGTAACAACAACAACAACAGTACTACTACTACTACTACTACTACTACTACTGGTAATAATAATACTAATAACAACAAGAACAAGAGCAAGAACAACAATAACGATGATGATGATGATGATGATGATAATAAGTGATAATAAAATATTAATAATACTACTAATGATATAATAATAATCACGGTATAATAATAACAACAATGTAATAATGTAATAAAACTAGTAATGATATTGATAATAGTAGTAGTTAGAATACTGGTACTGCTACTACTACTACTGTTAGTAGTAATGATAATAATGATGATAATGATAACAATGATAATAATAATGAGAATACTTATGATGAATGATGACGCTAATGTGATGATAATGACGATGATGACGATGACCCACAAAGCACAGATTTAGCTGGATATTTTTCTCTGCACTTTCATACCCAATTACTACATTTATTTGTTCACAAATGACTTAGTACAGGCACTTTTAATACAGATTACAGTCGGCAGCGTGTGTTACGCATCATTTTGAAAACTCCATCACATTTTTTCACATATCTCAAGCTTTCAACTGACGAAACTGCAATGTCTTGCTATGTGCGCAAAAAAACAACAAACAACAACAAAAAAAAAAAACGAGATCAAATTGATCAGGCCAAAGATGTTACTGAAGACCCACAGGACGAATTGAAAGCGCTAAAACGATCAATAGAAGTAGAGCGCCAAATGAAGAATGATCTATATGAGAAGTGCAATTATCATCATTTCTGTATCTTTGTTTTTATCATATATCCTATCAAGAATATGAAAGAGGCTATGGGGTACTGCGAAGCCAAGACACTACAATCGTTTACAGATACATAGGTCATCGACACACTGTAGCAAGTGATAGTGGCCTAGTGCTCTGTGTTGGTATCAAGAGTCCTAAACCACAGCAGGTGTCAGCAAAGGTTCTGTTGAACAAGTATGGACTTAGATCAATGAAAAAACGAAAACTTCTGAAGGGTACTGAAATGGTCATCGTTGAAGACTTGACTCCACTATACGTGACTCGCCTCAGGATACTGGAGAAAATCAGTGGACAAAAGAAGGTACAGTCTATGCACACCTGCTCTAGGGACAGATAGTGAGGGTGACCAAAGGAAATTTTAAAGCGTCATAAAAGGCAAAACCAAAATGGCTACCTCTCACGTACTACCTACTAACATGTCAGAACTTCAGTTTTGTTTTGGTTCTTGATGTTCTTCTTCTGGTTCTTCTTCTTCTTCCTCTTGTTCTTCTTTCTTACATCATCATCATCATCATTCTCATCATCATCTTCATCATCATTTATATCATCATAATCATAACAATAATGATAATAACTGATTGAAATAAGTGTGTGAAGGGGATCGATCGCAGTGGTTTTGGGGTGTTTCCCTAAGCTGTGGTACTTTCAGGGTTGTTCACTTGTTATTGCTGTCTGCTTCCCCCCCCCCCTTCCCCCCCCCCCCCCCCTGTTTTAAGTGATGCATGCGTAAGATAAGTGTTTGAAAGTGTTAATTCTTGTTGTGTTTGTTTTGTCCGGGGAAAATAATTAGGAGAAGTAAGGGTGGTGGGACGTCCGGCTGAATGACCGTCACAGTTCAAGAGGTGAAATTTCCTTTCTCATCTCTTTTCTCCCCCACCAAGGGAAGGGAGGGAAGAAGGTGTAAGCTGCTTCGTAGCTTGACTGGGTAGCTTTGCTAATACAGTGGGAAAAAAAAACGTTATGATGAAAAGATAGAATAACAAGAAACATAAAACTTACAAATTATGTTTATGTACTAATCACTTTACAAACTTATTTCATAGGCAATGACAGGTGATTGGTTACAAATAACAAAGCAAGAAGATACTTTGAAAATTGCAATGACGCAAAGGAAACGATAAGTAGATAAACCTAAGCCAAATAAGAACATTGCTACAACAACGAATCCGACAATACATAGTCACATGGTGGAAGAGAGAGAGAGAGAGAGAGAGAGAGAGAGAGAGAGAGAGAGAGAGAGAGAGAGAGAGAGAGAGAGAGGTGGTGCTT
>JADBJO010009486.1:15000-22500 GCA_016801955.1 Conus betulinus | reverse complement strand
AGAGAGAGAGAGAGAGAGAGAGAGAGAGAGAGAGAGAGAGAGAGAGAGACAAAGAACTGTTTTATTTAACCATTTTTTTTAATGTAATAGCGAATCGTCAAGAAAATGTAGACAAACGAATCACAAGACAACGCCTATCTTGCGCTGAAGTGAATGAAGATAAGTGATTGCTCGTTCATTTTCGTTGTCCTGAGTGTTATGTGTCTTGTCTGGAGAAGACCTACGAGGTCAAAGCACGTGGTGTTTTGTCTTGCGATTCGTTTGTCTTTGTTTTTCTTGGCGGTTCGCTATTAACTGCATTTAAGATTTGTTTAGATTTCCGCCTGCAGTCGGCTCACTTTGAAACTAGGTTTAGTTTTAGCTGGAAGCGTCTTGGATTTTTTTTTATCCTTCATACTTTCGAAGCATAATGAATAACTTAACACACATTTACGAAGTAATAAAATAATCATGTATATCATCTGCATGCGGAGACAATGATGCTTTTCCATGGAAGAATTTGTGACTAGAGAAATAATTCGTAAAGGCACACACATTTTGTGAACCTCGTAATGATCAAAGGTGAACTTGTTGTGTAATGATCACAAGGCACACTCTTTGTCAGTACTTTCGCAAGCACATGGGGAAAACAAGTGCAGGCTAACAATTCTTCAGTCATTACAATAATGACTTGGCAAAGATTTGAACATTTAGAATAAAAAAAAAATGAGGATGAAGAAAATGGGGGAAATATATCATAAATAATTAAAAACCCTTCACTAGCTGCCTGACAGAACTATCATAATCCCTCTCAAAGGCAGATCTATTTGTATTGCCTGCTCCTAGGTCTTTCGTCCGCTGGATCGGACTCATCAGGAAGGCACGGTTGACTGTGTCTGCGCTTCTGGTGTCAAATAGAGACACAAACCACAGTCAATAATTCTGTGGTACCATGGTGTTCTCACCACCAAGGGTTCAAAAACGAATCCAACAGCACCCCCAAAGCAGCCAGCGAAGGATAGTAAATGGAATAAAACAAAAGCGTGGAGAGGAAAAAAGTTGCTGAAAAACCAAAAGCATTATGCAAACAGTATAAAATGTAAGGGACAATCTTTGAGCCTATGCTTGAGGATTTATTCAAGGATGCAAGGGAGATCAAAAGATATGGAACAGTCTGAGTGGTCAGCTCTGCTGTTCAGTAACTCAAGCATTGTCAGTGGCTAAGAACTGTGCAGAACAACCTTTACTTGGATCTCAGCACATGGGAAGATTTCAACTGAATACCGACTTTTAAGACGCTTAAGTCACGCCAAGAACACTTATTATCTCCAAACAGAAATTAAGCGTCGCCATAAAAACATGTCTATAGATCAATATCTAAAAAAATCACAAATCACAGATCACCCCCACCCATCCACCCACCCACCCACTCACGCACAGAATAATACACACACACACACACACACACACACACACACACACACACACACACACACACACACGTATATACAAACGAGCATTCTGAACCAGAATTTATTGAAAGTTCAGTTTTTGATTCACGAGTTTGATGAAATGGAACAAAATGAGATGAATAAAATATTATAAAATTGTAATCGATGTATCTATTAACAAAAGATAGACATCATAAAGAGTTTAATCATTCTGTCAAAAGCGTCGAAAGTTTGCAAATTCACGTTGTGTATTTTGTTTTTAGTACCACTTTGTTAGTTTCTTTTTGATTTTGTTTGTTGGGTTGGAGTCTTTTGGTGCTTCATCTTCTGCACCACCTCCAGAGGCATGACTTCCACACTACTCATTGCAGCCTCTGCCCACAGCCACACCCCTGGTGTCTCCTGCTGCAGCCCTAGCACTGGTCATCACATGAGCAGTTGACATCCATCCGTCAGAGGGAGATACACTAGAAAAGATGCTGCACTAGAGCTGAGTGGTAGTGTCTAGTAGTGCCTGCTCTGATCCAATACACACAGTATATCACCTAATTTTCTTACTGAAGACAGTAATTGCTTTTTACAAAGCAAGGATATGTAAGCGTACCCTTTGAGAATGCCTTCACGTCCGTCTACCGACAGAGCCTATGAACTAGTGATGCCAATGAACCCAACACAAACTCATCAAGATGAGACGTGTTTAGGGAATCAAAACTGAGGTCATCATGAGTGCAGGGTAAGGATGGTGAGCAGAATTTCAGACTTTTTAATCTAAACAACAAAGATGGGGATAATGAAGATATCTTGGCACCAACCAGGCCCGAGAGATACAGACACCTGCAGTGTTGGTAAGGACATTTGGGCAACACTCTCAAAGACGCACCCATGAAGTGAACGAAACTCGACTGTGTGGTTACAGTCTTCCTACTTTCACCTATATCAAACTTAATTCTGGGTAGTAGTCTGTCGGGGCAGACAAAGGCTACAGATACATATCTCTAATGGGAATTGAACCCACCACCCCCCCTTCCCTCCCACCATCGTATGTCTGACTTTAAACTCATTTATAGCACGTATCTGGGATCTGGTTTTGTAGAATAAACATTTTATCTGAAACTGTAAGAGCATCTTATGTTGTGTGTGTGTGCGTGTGTTTTTATCTTGTAAACATGACGAATCTTCTTCATTTAGAATCTATTTTTCAAATTCATAGGGGCACGGTCGGACATTATTTTAAACATAAAGATAGCTTTGTTAAAAACTAGTTTCCATTTTAGAGGCAGAATTCCTAAATGTTTATATTCCGAGAAAGTAGGGGAGGAGGACTTCAGGAGGATCAGTTTAATGACACATCTGTGTAAACTGAATAAAGGTTTTGAAATATTATCACTAGCAGAATCCCATATTGTTGAGGCATAGTTTATGTAAGATTCAACATAGGCATGAAAGAACAACTTACAGCTATGTTGGTCTAAAAACTGTTTCATTCTGGAAAGCTGGTAAATCTTTCTGGACACATTTTTACATAATAACGCAATATGATTCGACCATGACAGATTGTTATCAATAATAACACCAAGGATCATATGGTGACCAACTTCTTCGAGATTTTCTCCATTAATACAAAGGTAATGATTGCTGCAAGAAAGATTTTGACGTTTTTGTCTGGTAGTAATTAATAAGTATTTAGTTTTTTTTTTTGGTGGAGTCGCATATGATTAAGTTCAGACCATTCCAATAACTTGTTGATACTTTCTTGTAAGGAGATAAAAATGCTATCTAATCTATCGTGACAGATGTGGATAGTGGTATCATCGGCAAACATCTCACATAAAGTTGTAAAAAACAGAGGTAGATCGTTTATATATATAGAAAATAGTATTGGCCCAAGGAACTGAGCCTTGGGGGACGCCGTACTTAACAGGTAGAATGAAGAATTTGATCTGTTTACCGAAACACTGTTTCCTGTCTGAGAGAAAATGAAGATAGAAGTTCCAAAGCGTTGTCAGTTAGGCCATAGATCTTTAATTTCTCAAATAGAAGACTGTGGTCGACGACATCAAATGCTTTCATAAAGTCTACTACTAGAACACCTGTGATTTTATTATTGTTTATGTTAATAAGCCCACTGGTCCACAAGATTAGTTAATGCTGAGTGACAAGAATTGTTGGTCCTGAATCCGGACTGGATTGGATGAAACAGATCGAAGGAGGAAGTGATTAAGAATGTGTTTGTTTATATGATCTTCCAAAGGTTTAGAGAGTATAGACAAGATGGAGATGGGTCTATAATTTGAGGGATCAGCATAGTCACCTGATTTATAGATGGATGTAACTTTAGCAACTTTAAAAGCTTTTGGAATATAATTTTTTGCAAGGCATAGGTTGTAGATGTAAGTCAGCGTTTCGGCGATTACTGGGGCTGACAATTTTAAGATTTTCCCATCAATGCCATCAAGACCACTTGTGTTACTTTGTTTTAGGCTACTTAGAGATTTATACACTTCATGCACACCCATAAATGGTATTTTGAAAGAGAGGATATATTTCTAGAATTGCAAAAGTCCTGAAGAATATCCAATTTATTTTCTGACGTTCTGTTTATTTTATATGTTGAGTTAGCTATGTCACAAAAAATGTTTAAAATGTTTATTCAAGACATCAGATGATAAATCTTTTGGTGAGGTAGTATGACCTTTCGCATTTTTTTATTAGTAAGCTCGTTTATCACTTTCCAAATAGATCTGTTATCTGCTTTGGAAGAAATAAGATCTTGAAAATACTTTTTCTTTGACGATCGTTTTAGGTAATTGACTAAGTTTCTTTGTTTTTTTTTTTTTAGGAATCTCGACTCCCTGACACTAACAGCGACTCTCTTAAGTCGGTAGCAATGTCTATATCTTTAGTTATCCAGGGTTTCTTAGGATTGTTGCTACACGCATTGTTTTAAATGGGGCATGCTTATCATAAACATTAAGGAAACTATGATACCAGACTTCTAAAGCCTCGTTGGGGTCTGTGAATTGATAGACCGTGGAAAAGAATGAGTTCATTAAATCCCGCTGAAAGGAGTCATTGTCAAATTTTGAAAAGTTTCTATAGGTAATTATCTTGTGGAAATTGTTTGGAACTTTAGCTCCTCGCTTGGACCATGTAAAACACACTGGAGAATGGTCGCTGCAACCGAACGTCGGTGAGCATATTTCTATCATGGTGTTAACTGAAGAAGCATATATACGGTCAATAAGTGTTTGGGAGGTAGCGATGACTCTTGTTGGTTTGCCTATTAGTTGGTCGAGGTTAAATGATTTGTAAGTTTCTGTCCAAGATTTGTTCGATTTTAATTAATCAATATTGAAATCACCTAGTCATATATCTTCATAAGAGAATAAGGATGCTTCCTCCATCATTAAAGAAAATTCATCTATCCAATCAGTTCGCTCCACTGGGTTTCTATATATAAAGCTTATAAGAATAGGTTTCGATTTTTTCAGCTGTAATTCGATCCATAAGGATTCTACTTGGTATTTTTCTAGAGACGAGATTTGCTTAAAGTTTAAACTTTCATGAATATATATAATAAGACCTGTTTTCTCTAAATTTGGATGGGTCTTTGCACACTACATTATAGCCTGGTATTATTAGTTCTGAGTCGGACACTTGGTGGGATAACCTTGTTTCCGAAAAGCCGAATATGTGAAAGCTTTTACCATGATTGAAAAGAATATCAGATACATCATTAAGCTTATAACAAATATTCAAAAAACCTACTCGTAGGCCATCAGCAGATGGCCACTCGTTACGTGTTACTTGCATGGTACAGTAAAATAACAAAAGAAGAAAACAAAGAAATTGCAGCCAAGTACAAATATAATACACAATAATAAACAATGAAAATATAGAAAGGGAAGGGATACCCAAACTGTTCGTAACAAACAACTCATTTTTTCCAACGACTATATTCATATAAGACAAGAAGAAGGAGAAGAAGGAGAAAAAAAAAAAATCGGAACTCTTGATCAAAAGCCACAAATGAATCAATGTCAAATTCAAAAACTCTTTTGCACTAAGTACCAGGTGAAATGATATTGGCCCGGCAAAAACTGTGACTCACCATAATGATTAAGATCATACAAAACACATTACAGTAACTGACATACATAGATAGGCCTATATACGCACTTTCGAGGAGGGACAGATGTAATCTGGTGGATTACAAATTCTTCCACTCCTGGTTCTTTGAAACACGCGCACAAATAAGCGCGCTCGCGCGCGCGCGCACACACACACACACACACACACACACACGCGCGCGCGCGCGCGTGCACTCAGGAATACACACACACACGCCTGCGCGCGCGCGCACCCTCATGCACGCACACACGCACGCACGCACGCACGGCACACTTTTTAGAATTTCAGTCTATATAGAAAAACTTACTCTCACAGTGAAATTCAGTGCACCATTTGATACGCGTTATAACTATTCCAATATATCCATACTAATCACACGAATGCGTATTGACACTTGCAACCTCATACAACAACAGGAATAGTTTAATGGTTGAACTGGGGATGATTAGGCTGATAAATAGGCCAATATTGACTCGCCAGTACTTGCGATGCCATTTGTAGAAACCGTTCTGTAAAGGGGTGAAGTTGTTCAGATGTAGTTTGAATGACGGGGGGATTTCTGATTTCTGGATACTGAGCCACAAAAGGACTGGCTTTTGGTTTGCTGTCAGTTGACACAGAATCACGTAAATTACTTTTTGGAGAATGTTCGGGAAAGAAAGTTGGGGGTTAATTAGGAAGAGCAAGGGATTGTACCACTCTAGTTAGTGAATTCGGCACAAGAGGAGGGTATTGATCACAAGATCTGAAAGAAGGGGGGAGTTGTGATGTCGGTCCTGAATTGTAGAATCCTGGTGGTTGTGTGCAGTGAATGCAGGAGAGGGGGGATTGAAGTCTGAAAATCTGGGAGGATAAATTGTATGGGACTGGCTTGACTGACCTTCGGGGACCAGTTCTACTGGACCTTGGGCGATTCAGGGGCATTCTGTCTTCGGCCTGTTTACACCACAGAGCTTTGATATTTTCCGCTATTTTAGCAGTTTTCCTGGGGCTAGGATGCTTCATGTCTTTGTACAGACTTGTATCAGAAGAAAACATGGGGAAATGATCAATTAAAATAACCTTATTCTTTTCACACATCATCTTTTAAGTTTGAATTCGACGGAATTATAGAATTATTAAAATGGTGTTTGCCTCTGGCAGGAAGTATTGAGCTAAACGCTACACGTGCCTGTGGGAAAGTTTTCAGAAGCAGGGTGACAAGATCATTCCACATATCTGGTGTGATAGGTCCAGAGGGGCATGAATTGATGCTAACATGAATAATTACATCTTTAATGTTAGGAGTAACTGGAATTCAACGAAGCCATCTGTGTAGGTCATTAATCGACATACCTGGTACACACAATCTTAAACATAGTATCACCCCTTAGTGCAAACCTTTAGGATTTAAAAATCGAATGACAGAGTCACTGATTAACAACATTGTGGCTCTTTCGGGGGGATGAACATTTGGTTTAATGTTTCTTGAGGTGAGGATTTAGAAACGTTGTTAGTTGAATGTTTTTGTTTGTCTATATTTGGTGCACTCATCCCTAATGATTGTGACAGTGGCTGGGAACACTGATTGTCGTTCATGTCTGAGAGGACAGCAAAGGCATTGGAGGTCAGTACAGAAATACTCTTGTTTGTCATTGTCAGTGTCGCAGTCATTTACCGTAGGCCTATTCGCTGTTCTCGAAACTGGATTCCCACTTGTTACCTCCTTGGTAGTATGGTCAGTCAACAGTACATTCATCATGTCACGTTCTTTACAACTTTCAGTGGAAACTCTCTCTCTCTCTCTCTCTGTCTGTCTCTCTCTCTCTCACTCACTGTCTCAGTTGTGGTCTGTGTGGTAGTCTGTGCATTGTGTGATGCGATTACTTTCTGATCACAGTGAGAGCTTTTAGCAGTTTGAGTTTCAACTGGTATTTTTTCAGTTTGTGATTTTTTTCAT
>JADBJO010009486.1:2500-5000 GCA_016801955.1 Conus betulinus | reverse complement strand
ATGTGAGACCAGTGTCGACTGACGCTGCTTTGCCTACTGTGTGACCCATGTCAGTCCATTGTTGACTCATGTCAATCCACCGTTGACCCATGTCAGTCCACTGTTGACCCATGTCAGTCCCCACGTCAGTCCACTGTTGCCTGCTGTCACAAAACGACAATGAGCTGACAGAGGACGCACAGCTTTCACATGATGACGTCAACAGACTGGCGTTCTGCTCTTTGTCATGTATCCGGGGTGGTCAGGCTATGGATGCACAAGCAACCAACATATTCAAACATAGGCAGAAAATTCAAACAAACCAAAAGTTTTTTTTTTTTTTTTTTTTTTTTTTGCGGTTAAATTCCACAATTTATCGAGAAGTTTTAAAGTTCTCAAGAGTTTATGGACAACATGCTGAGCCAAGACTTCAAAAGGAACTGCAGACATAGAAATCATTCATGCTTACACACCTCCACTACTTCTACAGAGACAGAGAGAGAGAGAGAGAGAGAGAGAGAGAGAGAGAGAGAGAGAGAGAGAATAAGAAGAAGAAACAAGAAGCTGGCTGGAACAAGATGGGATGCAGACAACACGCCCTCAGGAAACGGTACACTGGTAGAGTCAGGCCAGTGCTGGAGTATGGCATGACTGCATGGGGCACTACAGCCAAATCCAATGTTGAACATATAAGCAAGGTTCAGAATCAAGCTACCTGTATCTTCACAGGAGCAATGAAGTTTACAGCAATTCAGGAGCTTGAAACCATTACAGAGTTTCAGCCCCTTAATGACTGCAGAGACGCCAAACTCCTGACCCAGGCTGCCAAGTTCAAGAGGTTGCAACGCCACCCCATGAAAGACAGACCGTCCCAGCCAACAAAAAGTCGGCTGAAGAGAGGAAGCTCATACACCAGAGCAGGACCCTAGAACAGCAACATCAAGATGACCTTGACAATAACCCCAAAGTGATACCCTGGTGTCTTGCCGTCCCTGCCGGAATGAAGGAACCCTCTCCTCATCCAGTGCGGCATCCCTGCATTCCCAAAGCGGCTCTTAAAAGAAAGCCCCTCACCCTTGAACACCTCCATACCAGTTCTCCAAAGGTTCTGGACTCGTGTCTCCACCGATGGCTCTACAGTAGATGCCATTCGAAATGGAAGGGCAGGAGTCTATGTCTAATATCAAGGATGCAGAGAAGAAAAGATCTGCTTCGCTACCGGCCTGTACTCTACAAACTACAAAGCTGAAGCAGAAGCCCTGGAAACAGCAGTAGCCCACATCGAGGTCAGCCCCTACGTCTTCCTGACCGACGCCCTGTCCATCTTGCAGACCCTTAAGTCCAACAGAGATCCAGATCTCAACGATCTGTCCTCCTCTCTCGCCTCCCTCTGCAAAGTCACACAGCCACCCTGCAATTGATTCCCTCCAACTGCAACGAGATTGGCAATGAGACTGCTGACTCCCTGGCAAAAGAGGGCACTACGAAGGAGCAGATGGACAGATCTACCAGCTACCCTGAATATACGGACCATCGTTAAGGCAAAGCTGCAGAACAAGTGGAAGCAGCAGCATCCACGCCACAACAGAGCAGACCCATACTACCTGCTGACTCGTCGAGAGCAGGTAGTCGTTTTCAGGCTCAAGACAAGCCACAACCACCTGAAACACCACCTACTTATTAAACTCCGCATCGGCAACACAGAGCAGTGCCCCTGCAGAACAGGCAGCCAGACAACAGAACATCTGCTGCAGTCCTGCCCGCTCCACCACGCGCTTTCGAGAGAAGCCCGACCAAATACCAGTGGCCCGGAAGCTCTATGGAGGACTGGAGGACCTGCAACGTACTGGTACCTTGTCAAGGAGATGGGGGAATCTGCTTTAGTGTCGTCTGCATTAAGTCATGTCTGCTGGTGTCGTGTGTGCATTCAGCCCGTCAAATGTCGTCATAAACATCTGTAAGAGAGAATCTATCTCAAAAAAATGACAAACGAGACAATAACAACTGCCAAAGTGCTAGGATTTTGACATGATTGTTGTTGTTTTGAGGATGGCTGAAGTGCAGAGTGACTGGTGTTGGTCGATGATGGCAGATATAAGCCAGGTGTTCAGAAATGCGCGTATCAAGTGTGTGGGATATTTCATGTACACCCTCACAACACCAGCCCCACACGCATCTCACCATACAGTTCACAAGGGATGGCATACACAATGCTGTGGCTCTGGCAAGGGAATGTATGTTAAATTTTGAATGAGCTTTTGAGGCCATGTAAGATGTTGTCTGGCTTGGTGAGTGGACAGATTTTGCACTTGGGTTTTGAGCTGGGTTAAAATACCGGGTCACCTAGGGATGGTGATTTTTTTTTCTTGCTGTTCCAACCTCTGTGCCACCTCAGAGGCAGTGCAGCCACGCTGCTCATTCCGACACCCCGTCCACAGCCAAAGCCCGGTCGGCCCTCCGCAGCCCCGGCACCGGCAATCCACAGGAGGGATGGTGATTTTGTTCAGCGAGTAAGCACAGG